>APFE031452536.1:0-10097 GCA_000404065.3 Pinus taeda | reverse complement strand
TTCCTAGAATTAATTGATGTCCTCCTAAATTATTCTTGGGTGTTAGGACCATAAAATCCACATGGTACTTCCAAGAATATAAGGATACACAAACATCTTCCAACACACCATCAGGTTTAATCACAAACCTATCTGCTAATTGCAATAAGGTTGGGGTGTATTGAAGGTTAGGAAGCCTAAGTGTGTCCATAACTTGTTTAATCATTATATTTATCGCTGCTCCTAGATCAATTAGTGTGTTTGATATTTCATTTCCATTGATGTGATTTTTTACAATGGAGCTTCCTGGATATAAATATTTTTGAATTACCATCTTCCCCATCATAATGTCTGCAATTTTTCAACTAATTGAATTCTTTTTATGTCTTTTCTTTTTCTTCCTGATCTTTGTTTACTTATTTCCTTAATTGTTTTCGCAAAAATTGGTATTTCTTTTATGGCTTGTAATAAAGGAATCTTAATAGAGACATTTCTCAATTCATCCATCATATTGTAATCAAGCAAGATAATTTGATTTTTTACTCCTTCATCAATTTTGAACCATTCAGGGAAAGGTTGTCTAATTGATATTGAGGGCTGTTCTATGATGGGAGTATTTATTGGAACATTTTCTGTTTGTTTATTCTCTTTTTTAGGGAGAGAGGTCTCTCCTTCTTCTGATTGGTTTTTGTGTTTTTGAAGATTGGGTCTTGTTTCTTATATGACAATAGGGAGTTTTATTTGTAACACTCTTCTAGACCTTAATTGGACATTATTAATGTCTAGTGGAGTTATTACATAAGTTTGAGGATTCTGCCCTTTGTGTTGTACAGAGGTTGTTGTGGTATTTTATTATTAGGATTAGGAAGTGGTTGAGAAGGTAGTTGATTTGGTTTTTGTGGAAATGGTAGGGAGAGATGTGGGTTTTGATTTTGAACTTGAATTTGCAGTAATTGGCTAGCTAGGGGAATTTGATTAGATGGAGGTAGAAATTGTGGTGGAAGATAGGATGGCGAATATTGTCGATATTGAGCATAGGCTCCATAAGGATTTTTCCATCCTTGATTCCAAGATTGTGACTGTGGCTAAGCCCAAGGCTACCAAGTTGGATTCCAATTATTTTGTGAACACTGCGCAAATTGTTGTGGTTTGAACCCTTGTGGTTGATTTGGTTGGGGTTTTTACCATAGTCTCTTGGCTATAAAGTAACCATGATCTACTTGTTCTTGTATTCCTTCATCATTAAATACAGCCTTGAGACCTAGTAAAGAAGGAAATTTCTTCGTATCATGATCATCTTCACATATGACGCAAGTTTATATGGATTTTGAATCTAAGGGACACTCTCTTAGAGCATGTTTCTTTTGACAATTAGGACAAAAGATAGATAATGCAACATTTTCAGAATTTTGCTTGTTTTGTATTTTAAGGGTGTCTATCTGCTCACTTAGGCTCCCTAAAATATCTGTGTTGAAGGTATCAAAAAAATTTCCTAATTCCGCCCCGCTCACTGTCATAGCTGCAGATTTTGTTAATTCTTGAAAAGAGAGGGTCTCTAGGACTCCTTCCAACTTGTCTTTTACCCCTTGATATATGTACACATAAATCACAAATATATACAAATGGTAGTTGGGAAATATTTCCTTTTCCAATTAGGTTAAGGAGATCGATCCACTCATCTTTAATAGCTCTGAGTAAGAGGGCTTTTAAGGTTTCCTCATCCAAATTGTCCATTTTTTCTCTTTTAACATTGTCGGCAAATCTTTCTACTAAATCCATTGCCCTTAATCCATTTCCACCATAAAAAACATGATTAAAAATTGCATGTACAAGACTTTTTGATTTTTCTTTACCAAGATTCTAGCCAATTTTTACCGTCGGGCAATTCCTCTACCTCCTTAAATGACTCTGTTTTTTATTTCTAATTTTAATATCCATGTGCCATAAAATTATTTTTTATAATTTTTGTTTTTAAGTTATTTAAACATTTTTAGAGTAAGTATGAAATATTATTCACATTCATAAATAGTCTATATTAAAATATATATCATTAGATTGTCAATATCTTTATAGGAATGTTAATAATTATGATAAATAATACATGTTTTTGTAATAAAATAGTGAATATTCTATAAATTTAAATATATTTTTGTATGACATAGTCTAATTTAGAGGAAATAGTTTTTTTACCGAGTAATGCAATACAATTTTAAACAAGATTGTGATTTTTTTTGTTATTTAAAATATATTTTTGAATGGATAAATACATTTAGCACCATGAAAAACCCGTGGGGCATTGGGATTCTATAGACTAAACAACTTTAGCTTTTTCAAATCTATTCCATTTTGGCTAAAATTAACCAAAAAAATGTCTTGAAAAATGTCATTTTGTCTGTAAGTTATAATAAATGTTACTTTACATAATTAATATAGTTTATTAATTTATTGATAGATGCTTGGTGTTTGACTTTATCTAAATTCAATATTTTTTATATAGTATTTATTATGCTGATATACACGTGTCTATTTCATAATTGGTTTTCATTATTTTAATTTAATCAATAATTATTATGTGGATGGTAGAGATTTAACTTCCATTAAACTTGTCAAAATATTCAAACTAGTATTCACATATCAACGATTAAGATTTATCTCCAAGTCATTTATGCTCTTTTAATTAATTTATCTCAAATTAATCAATTAAAAAAATGACACATCAACATATGCCATATTGGGCATGTGGTATTGCTAAGCCATAGTATTGGTCCATGGTATTGTAATAAAAGTTATTTACAAATTGAAAATTTCCATGATAGTCAGGTGAATCTCCATGGTTAAAAATATTGTTACATGATTTTTATAATTTACATATGTTTAATATAAATGATAATTTAGTTAATTTCTATTGAAAAATAATAATACCACAATGTGAAATGTTAGATATCATTTTGGGATTCAACTGCATTAAGTAAGTCATTCATGTATGACCATTTCCATGAGAGGTAGTGCTAACTGAGTAATTTCTCATGATTTTTGAATAGTTCACTTAGCACTCATTGCATTGGGTGATGCTCCCAGGGGTGAAGAAGTGGGATTGAAAATTAGGTTAAATGAATCACATAGCGTCAATCATTTCCACTTGCAAAACTTCTCGGAAGGTCACCCATGTGAAATGTTCATTACCACATTCCCATTAAAATAATAATGTTACATAAGATATATATGCCTCATTTAATATACTCATTAATTTTAATAATATATTGTATTTATATTTTTTTAATTACAAAATTTTAATATTATAATTTTCCCCCAAAACCTAAATAACAACAATAATAACTTGTTAGTTTACCATTTATGCACATATTATTTCCATATTATCAATATTTAAAAAATAATAAATATTATATAAAACAAAAAATAAGAAATAATTATATTAGATAAAATATACTCATTCAAGTTTAGATTTATATGCATGATTAAACTATGGATGTGCATGATGTTTATGATGTTTGTTTGTTTCGGGAACATGTTATTATTTGTTTCCAGAACATTTTTATATATAGGGTTTAAATTTTAAATAGTATTTTTCGAAAAAATAATATTAAAAAAATTTATTAATTTTATTTTTATATAGTTAAAAGTGTGAAAATAATCTTGATTTTTTAGATTGATATGAATGATACATTATTAGATATTCTTATAATAAATTATTAATTAATTCATTTAAATATTTATCTATAAAACAACTTTTTTAATATTTATTATAATAATATTTTTTAATAATAATATTGACAAATATAAATATAAATAACCTATTTTCCCAAACATGAAAAATTAAAAAAAAAATAAAAAACATGAACACAATTCAAAATCAAAATCTTTACTCATCTGGAAAAAAATTATTTAACTACACTAAAAATGATTCATAAAGAAAGTGAGCATAATCACATCACTTAATATTACTAGGATTCATAAATCAAGTAAGCATAAACACATCACTTACTATTATTAAAAACGCATAAACATAATGGTATTGTAATTAAAACATGAGTGTATAAACATCATTTGTTACTTTAATACTTTGGTTAATTCTCAATTTCTTTGTCAAATCCATGGCATAATATGATTGTAACCATTCGTAGCACTAGTTAAATTACATTAAAATTTGAGTTTGCATTTGTAATATTATAATTTAAAGAAACTGTATCAATAGTTGCAATGCAACAAAGTTATTGTTATAATTGTTAATTAATATTAAGGTATTTTATGTTCTAATTTTGTTATCATTATGAATGTTTATATTTATGCATTTTATTATATTGAAATTTGTATTTTATATCCTACTAAAATATATTTATATAGTTTTCTTTCGCACTTTTGTAGTTTGTATATAAAATCCATTTTTGTATAGCTTCATTTACATTTCTGCACTCTGTAGAATTTCCATAGTGCACACAATGAAAGATTTATTCACATTTATGCATTCTAAAGAGTGTTATTAAGGATATATATATTTTTTTTTTCAGGGCTTGCATTTTGTCGTTATTCAAGAATGCCTACATTTCCACAATTTTTCATTGTTTCCGTGTTTGCACCTTTGTACCTCACATAATGAAATCCACCTTAGCATAGCTTTCTTGCACACCTCGATACTTTGAAAAATGAAATTCATCTTTGCATAACTTCGTCCACACTTACACACTTTGCTAAATTTTTATTGTGCACATAATGAAAGTTTTATCCACATCTCTGCATTCTACAAAGCTTGTCATTTTTTAGAATGTTATGGTTCCACATATTTCATTGTGCGCTCTATAGAATGAAATTAATTCAATTAAAATAAAAGAAATTAACTCAATTAAAATTCATATTAGGAGCGAGTTCATACACATAAGTTCCACAAAATTAATATATCAAATTCATTTTGAGGATTTAACATTGTGTGAAGTGCAAAGGGGTAGCGAACATTTTCATTGTATGAAGTGTGGAGGTAGAGAGAAAGATTATATTGTGTGCAATTTGGTGTGTAGAATGTGATTTTATTGTGCCGAGTGTGGAGAAAGCACTACATATAATGAAATTAAATCAATTAAAGTAAAATATTAAATCTTATAATACAATAATCTAGTGATGGACCAAAATTGATGAACACAGTTTTGAATTTTGTTTTGTGGATGGCCCGGTTCTCAAAACTATGTTTGATGGTACTAAGTATAGAGGTGCATTTGTACGTATATACAGAGGGAGAAAAATGAAAGCTTCTTCAACACATTCACATTACTTATTTTAAAAAACAATGATGTTCTACCAAATTTGATATTTCCTTGAACCTATATTGCCTTATATTACTAATTTTTTAATTAATTTGTAACTTTACTATTGCTCGTACTTTTGATAAACAATGAAAGAGAGAAGTGTATGCTAGAAGTATGTGGAAGAGGAAAATGTATTGTTACTTGTTTAGGAAAAGGGAAACCTTGAACTCTCGACAAACACTCAAACATTTGTAAATGAAAACTAACTCTTAGCTGTTTTGAACAAGGCTTATAACATACTGAGATTAAATTGGTTTTTTTGTTTTTTGGTTTCCTTTCAAAAAAAAAAACTTTTTTTATAGTTCCTTTTACTATAAATTTTGAAGATCCTTATATTGTTTTTATCATTAAATCTATGCCAGAGTCGTTGATATGTGGAAGAAGAATTTTTTTATTTATGCTTCTTCTGCACTTAGTTGCCACTACACATATTGATAGTTGTGGGTTAATATTGGATGCATAGGAGATGGAACATTACGAATTAGGTTTATATTTCTTCTATGCAAGAATAAGGCCCTGCCATTTGATTTAAGGATATGCCTCTTTGTGGAAGGCCCACATTTTGTGGTTATTCAAGAATCCTACTTTTTGCAATCTGTTTTTATTTCCACATCCATGTTCCATATCCCACACAATTGAAAGACACCTTTGCATAGCTTTCCTCTACACTCCATATCCGCACATTATGATAGCTTTCATTTGCACTCGATAAATTTATTAGAGTTATCTAAATAAACTTATAATTATATTCATAATTATTAATACTCATTATATGAAGTATGTGTTCATGTTTATTTACTATATTAGTTAAGATTTCTGCAATGCACACAATGAAATCTTTATTCGCATTCCACATATTATTTAGTTATTTGAAAAGGTGCATTTCCAATTCTTCATTGTGCATCCTTCACACTCTGCACATCGAAATAATTCAATTAAAAATGAAAGAAATTAACTATATTAAAATTTTTATTAGGATCAAGTTTATATGGGAAAACTTAAGTCCCACAAAATTAATATATCAATTTCTTTTTGAGGATTTAGCATTGTGTAGAGTGCAGAGGGGCAGTGAATGTTTTGATTATATGAAGTACAGAGGTGGGAATGAATATTTTATTGTATGTAATGTGCAGTGTAGAGGAAGCACAATGACAATATCTCAATTACAAGTAAAATATTAAAACATATAATTTGATAATCTAGTGACAGATCAAAGTCAATGAACATAGGTTTTAAATTTTCTTTGTGAGTGGCCCAATATTCGATTCTCAAAACTATATTTGATGGAATTACATGTGAAGGTGAAGTTGTGCATAGGTACAAAAGGAGCAACATAATTAGCTCCGCATAAAAAAAACAAATCTTGGGGCACTATGCCCGACGTAACATAACAATGCTTGGAACTAGTCATGGAATTAATATAACACATACCCAACACATTGTGCCAAGTCTAGAGGAAAAAATATTGACTCGATATAATGTGTGTGTAGAGAAAATTTGCATGGGGAGTGCAACACAAAATGTTCACAGGGAGTGTAGTACAAAGTGTGTGTGGAGGATGTTGAGTTCTCTAGACGAAAATAACCAAATAAAGCATGAAGAAAGAAACCCTTAATTTTAATGATAAATATGCCAAAATCAAGAGAGTTCATGGTGCGTTCTCTGAGCCCCGTCAAAGAAGAGATTTTCACATTTTTTTATCACAATTTTTCATATAGGCTCAATGTTTTCATTGTACAAAATCCCTGGATTTTGGTGAATTGAAAGGAATGCTAAAATGAATGAATTAATGCATAAATAGTTTATTTCACCATCTTAAATCAATTTAAATAATGGAAGCAATACGATCACCAAGAAATATTATTTTTTGAGTGATTGAAGACTTCCACATTTATTCATATTGTTAGAGATTTCTAGAATAACACTATGTAATATGTGTGATCTGTGCAACGTTTTAGATGGCAAATCCATCCATCATCAAGTAAAAAGAGGGCCTTATGAGTAAACAAGTGATGGAGAGCCTTTTAATAGGAAAAAAAATTGAATTATGTATTCGTTGGATTAATGGTCAAATTTTAAAATTAATAAATAATATTATTTTTTGTCGATATTTGAGAACATTATGTTTCTATAGTGTGCACAATGAAATCCAAGCCTTAAGAGACCCACACAATTTCCCTAAGTTCACTCTGAGATACATATGAAGCTTTCAATGTGCAAAGCTCCAAGGTACAATGAACTATTTCATTGTACAAAGTGTGGAGGTGCAGAATGCTTTTAATGTACATAGTGCAAAGGAAGCTTTCATTTTTATTCTTTCGTACTTGCTTCATCCTACACATACACTTGTGTTGCAAGTCCTTTATTTCGTACACTAAAAATGTAAAAGTTTAACTCAATGAAAAAAATCAATAAAAACTAAAATATTAAAAAAGATAATTCTCCCCACTTTTGTACAATGTATCAATGTTTTGGCGAATTTGTTTTTTCTTGAACTAAATTCATCAAGAAGGACATACAAAAGGATTAAAAACAGGTTTAAGAAAGCAAAAATAGGTTTAAGAAAGAAAAAATTTAATAGCACCATAAAAGGTAAAACTTTGGGTTTTTTTTAGTCACTTTTGATATAGGTTCGAGGATTTGAGCATTTTGCATTGAAGAAAAAATCCTTAATAACCACAAAATGCTGGAAAAAGAAAGAAAAGTGCATGGTTGCATTTTTTGGAGCCCATCAAAGATGAGGATTTTCACTTTCTTTTTACCATGGATTTTCATATAGCTAAGTGTTTTCATGTATAAAGCCCTTACTTTTGGCAAATTGAAATAAGAAATGCTAAAATGCGTGAAACAATGCATAAATAGTTTTGGAAAACCATTTTTGTCTGCTATATTAAATCAATATTTAAATTAAATGGAAGTGAGACAAAACACAAACCAATATATTTTTTGTCTATGATTTGAGAATGTTGCGTTTACGCAATGCACATAAAGAAATCTTTCTTCACACCTTCATATTTCGCACAATGAAGCTAACTACCTTGTCATAATGGCACAAAACACACTTCATTTAATATTGGATAATAAACACTTAGTTCACAAATCTGAAATCACACTTAATATTCGAGAAGATCAAATAAAATGACTCCACATAGACCTAGTAGTAGGGACATATAATCGACTACCCTTATCTTGCATCCATTATACACATAACCCAAACTTTTCATACCTAATTTTGTAGTTCTTTTTACTATACAGTTCAAATATGTTATATTTTTTAATCATTTAAAGTTATGTGGAGTGTGGAGATGTGGAAGAATATTTCATTGTGCTTCTTCCAACCCTCCACACTCAAAGCCACCAATCATAGTTAATAGTTGTGCGTTAATCTAGAATGTATCCAGAGATGTAGAATGTTTCAAATTAAAGTTTTTTTGCTAGCTTCAGACACCCGTTGTCCTGCAAAACACTCATTTATCATATGCATTAAAAATAGACTTTAGTTAATATTTGATACTAAGTTTATGTTTAAAGTTAAAATAATTTCATTTCTACGGAATAAAGTTCCCTTTGCAACCCCATCCTCCCGCACATACACCGTCTTCTAAACATCCTTCATCCTGCACATACTCATAGTTGTATCCAATTTTTCTAGTTCATGTGTTCATTGAAAACATAAAAAAATGTGGAGGATCTCTTATTGAACTTAAGATTAAAAAATTTATTTCGATAATCAAAATAATAAAACTTGTTGTATATTATCGAGTAATAAAGAATTATGATTAAATGAAAGAGAACAAACACTAATCAATGCTATATATCAAGCAAGTGTATACTCAGAAATCCAAGTTGCACAAAATCAATATAGTTGTTCGAAGGCCTTTGTTGTTTCTGGAGTCCATGAAAATGCATATTTCTTCAATAATGTTGTTAAAGGTGGCTGCTATTCTCCCATAATTCTTAACCAACTTGTGATAATACCCTGTCAACCCGAGAAATCCTTGCAGATGCTTATGGATGTGGGGATTTTCCATTCCTTAATGGCTTTAATTTTGCTAGGGTCTACCTTAACTCCTTCATGAGATACAATATGACCCAGATATTCCACCTCTTGTACTCCAAAGAACATTTGGATCTTTTTGCATATAATTGTTTCTCCTCCAATAGTTGTAGCACCCATGTCAACATGTTCAACATGATCCTTCCAAGACTTGTTGTAGATTAGCATATCATTAGAAAATACTAACCCAAATTTTCTAAGGAAGGGTTTGAAAATGGAATTCATCAAACCTTGAAAAGTAGAAGGTGCATTGGTAAGGCCAAAAGTCATGACCAAAAATTAATAATGACCCTCATGAGTTCTAAATGTTGTTTTTGGAATGTCTTTAGTCTTCATTCTAATTTGATGATATCTTGAACAAAGATCCAACTTGGTGAAGTAAATTGATCCATGCAATTCATCCAGTAATTTATCAATGACAGGAATGGGAAACTTATCTTTAATAGTGATCTTGTTGAACTCCCTATAATCCGGACACATGCACCATGATCCATCCTTCTTGTGCACAAATACTAGTAGACCAGAGAAAGAACTTTGACTAGGTTGAATTATACCAACCTCTAGCATTTCTGCAACCATACATTCAATTTCACCCTTTTGGGCATAGGGATATCTGTACGACCTGATGTTTGGAGGAGCACTTCCTGGAATCAAATGAATAGCATGATCATGATCACGAATAGGTGGGAGACCTTTGGGAGTTCAACTACCTTGGAATGATTGTCCAAGACTTTTTGGAGATCTAG
>APFE031452526.1:31514-71202 GCA_000404065.3 Pinus taeda | reverse complement strand
CTCATGAAATTGATCATGAAATACTTCAGCTGTGAGGGGAGGTTCTCTCGACTATATGCCTATCACATCAGGTTGCTCATGCACTTTACCAAGGTGAGGATGATGAACCTCCCGTTTTTCATATGCAAGAACATAGAGAGGATGAACACCTTCATGCTACATAAGACCCCTCAGCAGTAGTTTAACAATGTGTATCACTTTGCTCTTATCCAGATTTTGGTAGATCATCAGTTGCGATTGCAGGGCATTTCTTGGGAGGACTTCATCTCCCATGACCTCTTTAGCACATCACAGGTACTATTAGAGCCAGATCAGGAGATGGGTGGTACTTCTCATCAGTAGAGCACCATGAGACCACTACCATGCCAGTTTTTGTTACATATCAGAGAGGCAGTAGGCACTTGTTTGCAGTAGCAAAGCAAGTGTTATCTCCACCCAGGGTGGAAGGGGCCTCACTTCCGACATCGACTACATAGGTACAGGACAAGGGAAAGAGGCCCATGCATGATGAGGGGCCATCAGGAGAACAGGAGGTCGATTTCATCCTCATTCAGGATGATGAGGCAGAGGCGGAGAATGCCCGACTTAGGATGACTATTCAGGAGCAGAACACGGAGATCCAAGACTTGTCACTCAATGTGGAGAGGGCCAGATGGATCATCAAGTATCTGCAGTAGAGGAACAAGCAACTTGAGGACCAACATGAGATCATGGAGCTGCAAAGCATCCGTGAGAATCGACAAGCTGCCAAACAAAGGAGGATCAAGCTCACTACCTTGGAGAAAGAGATCAACAATGACCGTGAGTCCTGGCTAGAGCGGATCAACATACACCTAGAGAGACTATTGGAGAAGGCTGATAGAGACAAAGCCATACTGAGGAGGATGGTTTATCATTACAGGGCACAGAACATGAGTGCAAAGGCCCGGATAAGGAGCTTGAAGGCCAAATTTAGCAAAGCAACAAAAGAGGCAAAAGAGGAAAAAGAGAAAGATCGGCTTTGAATCTTGCTGAAGCTTCTGTGGCCCAGCATAGTGCCTCTTAGAGAACCTCCAGGCAAAATTTCAAGAAATTTGGGACAATTTTGGTCACATGGAAATTTTTGGTCACAAACACAAGTTTTTTCTCCCTGTGCGCCGCGCCACTGTCGCGACGCTTAGGATTGGGAGCTCCAAAACAAGAAAGGTTTGCATTTTTGGATTCAACATGAAAAATCATGGCTTCTGGTACATGGACAAGAAGTTTGGGCAAGTTTTGAGTCCCCAGGAGGTCAAAAACACTCAAAAAATGACCGCTCTGCCCCTATTTTGACACACAGGAAGCAGTCTTGGGAGAATGAAGATTTGGAGGGGAAAATGAGCTCCAAATTCAAAAATTCCACTTGGTTTGGAAAGTAGATAGGACAGGCTTTCCAACAAGCATACTTGGGCACATTTTTGACTTCTACAAGTGCCTCAAAAATAGCCCCAAAGTGGCGCGGCACATATAGAAAATGGCGCAGCGCATATAGGAAAAAAGGCCAATTTCACCTCTGTTTTGCGAAATTTCGATTCGCGACTTCCCCAAAGTGGGCCTGCTCATTTACACTTCAATATTTTGGCACATAAGGTGGCATTTAAAGTATTTTCACTCCATATGGGCTTCTATCCAAGTGGCAAAGGAAGGCAAACAGTCACCCCAAGCCATTTGTCATGTTTGTAATGCTGCACCTATAGCTAATGGTTGGCTTTCCACCTCCATTTTGTAATGATTCGAGTAACTCCCCAGCCATTTGGCATTCTATCTCTTCATGGCACATTCTATATATTGTATGCAAACTATTTGCAAAAGGTTGGTTGGCTTGTAACTTCTGGGAGACTGTGGGAAAGAAACTATGTTTCTTCATTGTATATTTTTACAGAGGATTAATGAAAGGCAACGGCTCTGTTTCATGAGATTCATGTGGTTGTGAGTGTAGCAAATGTGTCTCTTATGTTTCATATGTATCCTTTTATGTTTTATAGTTCATTTCATATTCATTTCCAGTGAAATTTTCTGAGTTAGATAAGGTAGAATTCCATTTTATTGCTCTGCTTGTGCGAAAATTTCATGTTCAGTGTTCTTTCTTCTGTTGAAAAGGATTCATGTACTAATGCCCTTTTCACTCTCCTAAGCAATCTCTCCATTCCGCGTTGTTTCAAACTAAATTGCTGGACTCTCCGCCTATCTTGCCTCACGAAGTAATCTGTGCCTTTGTATTAACTTCTCTGTTCATCGTGGTCCATTGGTCCCATACCATCCCAGAAACACAGTCATTCATAAAAATCACTTCTTGTATCCATATTCACTTACTAGCCTAAGATAAATATTTTCACTGTAAGTCATCTCAGGCCTTTTCGTTTATCTATTCACTGAGAGTGACTAGGAGAGAGCCCTCTCCTGTTCTGGTAGGGCTAGCTACCAGACTGAGCGTGGTTTGTGGTTACCCTGAATTTTGCCTTCTTTTAGCCTAAGGCAGATTTAGGTGCTAACACAACGTAGAGGAGGTTATGTATTATGCATGTATTCCACAATAGTATATAATTGGGATAATCTCTGTGAATATGTGTCATATTATTCAAAATTTCTACACATCCCTCAATCCAAACCCTGCCTTCTGGCTCCTAGTTCTAGGATTTGGATGTGTCTCTAGATCTAACTAGTGTCCCTTTAGCAATCAAAGTCAATTTACATAGGTAGGTGGGAGAGATGTTGTCTAATGACATCAACAAGCACCAAATGACCATTGGACAAGCTCAAATATATATCAAAAAATATATCAGAAAAGGTAAAGACCAAGAAGATCAAGCCTCATGTAATTTTTCAATAGAAGTATATAAAGAGCTGATCATGAAGATGGGCGTTGATCTCGAGGATAAGGCAGTAGTGGAAGCTATCTTATAGGCCACTCAAAAAGAGAATATGGATTTGAGATGAAAATTAAATATTCTTGGGGGCAAGCACATTCAAACTCTTGAGTTGATCTAGAGCGAAAACGAGAAAGAAGTTTTAATGCAGGAGCTAACCAAGATCACGAACAAAGTTACTTCCTTAGAGCTGAGAGTAATGGTTTACAGAATAGATTTACTTCTCATGTTTTCATGGTAGTAGTGCCTAAAGATCCTCAAAACCTCGCTGATTTCCTCAACGAGGCATTAACTGAGCTGAAACTATCTGAAGGGGAGTTAATGAAGGCTCAATGTGACTTAGATGCTGCCAGAGTTCAAGTAGCTCAGAAATAGAAGTTTCTCCAAGATTCGATTGCAAATAGATACAAGCTCACTAGGGATCTATAGAGTGCCACTCAAGAGAACAACTAACTAAGGACCCAACTCAAAGGAAGTTTGGCTCTCATTGAGACTAGGCAGTTGGTCTCGTACAAGATCATTTATGAGATCAACCAAAGCTAGGAACAAATAGCCTTGATACAGGATCAAAAGAATCTCAATGTCAAATGTTCTCCTTCTCTCCTAAATGGAAAGTAGACAAGCATCACCAAGTCTTAGTATGCTAAGAAATACATCAGTTCCTAACTGAGAGGTCAATTGAGGAGATAAGGCCACTTGATATAGCTGACAAAATGGATGCAATGGTGCAAATTTCAAAGGTTATTTCAAAGGAAGAAGCCAAAGCTAAAGCAGAACAGAGCCTAGCAGAGCTACAAAAGTAGGTGTCAGCTTTTGATGATAATTTCAACAAGCTCCTTGAAGTTGGGTTACCTAACTTGTGAGGGAAAATGGAGAGTTGTTAACACAGGAGCTATATACCTAGAAAATGATTGAGATTAAAAGAAGGACTAGAGCAACTCCCGAGAAAATGCCAATCCTTAAAGGAAAAAACATAATGAATTTCCTTGCGAAATAATTTCACCTTCTCGAGATGGTTAAGGGTACCTTTAAGCAAAAACTGGATTATGCAGGGGTGATCCATCTCAGGCTTCATTATAGATAGTTCAACTCTATCCCTTCGCCTCCTCTAGCCATGTGGTAGCGATGCAAACAATTTTCCAACCCCCCACTACTTTAGATGGTCTATCCTCGAGTTTCAACTACTTCCCACCAGGAATCAACATCATCTCATCACTCATGAAATATTATGTTTATTGTGCCAACTATGGCCTTCTGTTTCACTTTCTAGTTATTTTTACTCTAGGTTTTACTATGTTTTTGGCAAGACATTTTATTATTATTAGAAGGGTTTTTCTCTTGCACATGCTATAATTTTGATATGTGATTTTTGCAATGATGTAAAATATAAAGAAATAATTTTTATTTAAAAACCTATGTTTCAAGGTCTTTGTATATATATGATCTCGACAAAGGAAAACATGTTTAGAATTTTGGAAAGAAAATTTTACGTTATTTTTGGGAATGTTTATGCTTCTTTGAAGTATGTATCGCTTACATTATTAATGAAAATCAATGGTGATTCCTTCGTTCTAGGATTACAATATGTCTTTTCTCTATTATAATTTCATAATGTTCATGTTCCTCTCAGAGTCCACGTATGTAGCTGCCATATATGTTTCCCACTTTCTTACAGATTCATTTGAATTAAGATGTTAGCACAAATGCCTGTATGAGTCTTTGGAAACTAAATCTTTAACTGTGCTCTGTGAATATTTTCATCCATTCCTTTTGCATATTCATCATGTCTTTTTGAACTTAGAGAAGTGAGGAATTCTCAATATTTCGAGCTCTACATGATGGGTTACTTCCTCCCTTTCTTTCTACTTTCATATTCCTAATAAAGTAATTGATCTGTAATTCCTTGAGATTTTTGGCCTCATCAATTTATCATTTATTCTTCTCAGTATCATATATATATGAATGTATAAAGAGATGATGGATTATTTCTTTCTTCGATGTTTGAACCAACTAAATTCTCGATGTAAGAAAAGTTATAAGTGATGTTTCTATTCTTTGAAGAACTACTGGAGACACATCAGATTTAGATATTTTAGGCACTGGTATCTTAGAAATCAAAGGTTGTCTCTAGAATTAGAAACATCTTTTGGCACCGTTGTTGTGGACCATATTAAAGGATTTTTTCCCTGGGATACGAAATTCAGTTATTCTTTGTGAAGGTGAGAAAAGATGCCCCGATTACACATTCATCACCTTGGCAAATCTGCAAATCTTAATATCAAATATTATCCTAGCTTTTAGAAAACCCCACAATCCTTCAAATACCTCTCAACAGAGAAATACATTTGTATCTGACCCAAAAAATTTTATTTTTAGAAGAGTTTGGAAGGAGAAAACCCTTGCTACTAACGCCATTGGATCGTCATTTTTTGTAGTGTCCTCTTCCATCTCCCAACACACCATCATTAATTGCTCAGATTTTACTCCTACAGTCCTAACCTATCCTTTTTAAAATTATCTAACACACCATATTCTTCCATTCGAAGTCAAGGAAGAGGAAGTCTCAGTTAATACTCCTTCCTTTTCGTTTCCCTTTCCCCTTGAGATTGGAAAAGGAAGATCCATCCTTACTAGCAGTCATACTGTTCACACAAGCAATTCTACAATTCCCAGCCCATCTACTATGACTGTTGTTGTCCTACCATAGGTATCTCTGATAAATCTAGCTCCCCCTCCATTAATACAGCTGGCAGCCCTAGGCTTCTTACTGAAAACGTATGCCCCTCTATAATTGCCTCAACCCCTGAGTGCCATGCCTCAGGACTACCTCAAACTTTTACCTAGGTTCAATGGGAAGGATGAGACCAATGCACAGAGAAATATTGAAACCTTCTATGCATTTGGATAAAATATAAATGTGAAACAATTAGATGTGGTACTGAGGATTTTTGTTTGGTCCCTTGATGGTGAAGGTAGAAAGTGGTTTAAATCCTTACCAAACACTTCCATTTCCACTTAGGAAGAGCTTGAAAAATCCTTTACACAGAAGTGTAGTGAAAAGAGAGATCATGAATATGTCCTCACCAAGTTCAATGCTATAAATAAGAAATCAGACGAAGATATCTCAAAGTTTATAAAGAGGTTTAATAAGTAGTATAAAAACCTGCCTATTGAGATAACACCTCCTCAAGTTGTTTCCCGAGTAGTCTTTGTAGGGGAATTTGAGTCAGAATTTGGTTTTACTCTAAGGGAAAGGAAGTCTTGCACGTTGGGCCAACTCCAGATTGATGCCCTCTAGGTAGAGGAAAATTTCACATATGCAGGGAAATCAAGAGGTAAGATTGACCCTATGGAAAAGAAAAATGGAAAAGAGGAAACATCTTCCTCTAGTCAGGTGAAAGAGTCACAGGAACTAAATTTGGAGGAAATGGATAAGTTGATAAAAATATTGTCACATAAACTAGTAAATCTTGAACTCGAAAAAAAAATCTCCCCAAACAAAATGCCCAAGGCCTAAATCAAGGCTATAATCCACAATACAAAATACCTCCTTTACAGATACTATAAAGGAAAAGAAAATATCAACTCGATTAGATTCCTCCTCCATTATACATAGAGGATGACCCAAATGAACAGTCGTAAGAAACCCATGAGATGCAGGGTAACTTGTACTCTTCCTTCTTAGAGGGGGAACAATAAAACAAAATTCATCACGAGGCAAGGCAGGATATGGATGCAACAATAAATGAGGAGGAAATAGATGACTAGTGAAAATAATTCATAGATTTCATGAGGCACAACTGCATAGGAGGTATGATCTCAGATCCTCAAGAAAAAGGTCAAGGGAACCATACCAACAAGAGGGCGTCTCTCCCCAAGATACCCTTACCGCTCCTGAGAAAAGAAAAGGGAAACTAAACCCTGACACATCCAAAGTAAAATCTTTTTTAACTCAGGAAGGCAGAAAATCTAAAGAACTAATAGAGGAGAAGCCACTGCCTCTGGTGAAACTGACCTGTGAAAAAGAAAGAGAACTAATAGAATCTGGTGGCATGGAGAAAGGACAATCTATCTTTAATCTTCAAAGGGAACTCGAAAAGGTAAAAATGTTAGGTCCCTATAATATTAGTGATTCCCCCATTACTATTTTGATTGTAGCTCTTATTTTTATTGTTGTGTCCGTATTGTCCCCATATTTTTATTATTGTGCCCCATAGAATCCCACTATTGTTATTGTTATATTATTATTATGTTGACTTTGATTATATTGTGACCTCTTAGACTCCTATGTATAGAAAGGAGGTTTTGTCATTTGTATCAACCAAGAATTGTTCATTTGTGTAATGTAAAGGAGGTTCCCCCTCTAAGAGCCTTATTTTGAAGTCGTTGATCTATCTTTTCTTCTATTTTGTGAGCTAGTTACATAACATTTGGTATCAAAACTTTGGATTCTAGGGTTTTGCTGCTCCAAACAAGTCATCATGGAATTTTCGCTATAATTTTTTTCTAAGATGTTTCAAAATATGAAAGTAAAACCAAATAGATTTGAAATAGTGATGAACATTGGGTGTGAATTTCCGATATTTTCGCACTATATTTTCGAAGATATGATCCAAGGAAGTTAGTGTTTTTTTAGGCTCCTGAATTATATCTCAAATAGGTGACCTAGGAAAAATCGTCATAACTTTATCTCTGAGCATCAGATTAAAATTTTGTAAAAATTTACAGAAATAGGGCAACCTATAGTTTTCTATTTATCGGTTTCAGGTCCTATGGTAGAAACATTGACACATGGCACTTCGTACAAGTTTTCTCTACTGAACCAATCTATAATCTGGTAATCGTGGGAGATTTGGCATACCTATTACTTGTAGAATCCAATCTTTATCAGACTTGCGAGGTTGAAAAGATAACTCATATGGATACCATAGAATGCAATTTCATACCTTGGAGATCCAAAATTACAGAGATACAACAGATTCAATATCGAGGTCTCACAAAGTGAAAAAAGGTGTGTAGTTTTTTTAAATTTTTTCATAAGTTTGCTGGAAAAATTAGTTTGAAGGAATTCAAAAGGAATAGTGAAGCATTATTATAATTAACTCATGCCCTAGAGAAAGAAAATGGAAACACCTAGTAAGCAACTTGAAATATCTAGCATGACTCATGAAGAAGAGGAAGAAATGCAACATGATATATCAAAATTACAAGACCAATTGCAACAAAATTCACTCTCACAAAAAGTAACATAAGCTAAGATGGATGGTTTGAAGAAAGGTGTGGAAGCTAAGATGGATGGTTTAAAGAAAAGCATGGAAGCTAAGATGGATGGTTTAAAGAAAGGTGTGGAAGCTAAGATGGATGGTATAGAAGAAAAACTTAAAGGAAACATGGAATATTTGAAGACAAATTTGATAAAGTTTCTACAAGAAATGCTTACTGATGGCGAAAGGGTAGTAAAGGAAACTGACGATGAGAACAAAAGAAATGTTAATCATTATTTCATGGATTCTAACATTATATTGAAGGCTCACCATGTTTCAAAGATCGATATGAGGAATTTTGATGGCAAGGATCCTGTAACATGTATACTACAAATGGAGCAATATTTCGATTTCCATAATGTGCAAAATGCACAAAAGGTACACGTTGTAACTTTATATTTGGAACCAAATCAATTTGTATGGTATCGAGGGATTTTCTCTCGTAAAGAAATTGTCACTTGGCCAATTTTTACAGAAGAAATGATAGCACATTATGAGGATACAAAAAGCAACAACGTTTTTAGCCAATTGATAAATCTCAAACAAAAGAGTTCAATGATGGAGCGCATTGAAGACTTCCAAAAATTGAATATAATGGTAAAAGATATTCTAGAGGAGCATAGGATTGATGTGTTCATAGGGACTTTAAAGGATAAAATCCAACATGAGGTTCGCCTTTGGGAACCTGATTCATTGGAGAAGGCATTCAGGTTGGCAAGAAAAATGGAAAGAAAAATTATGGCAACAAGGAAGCTTACCATTCACAACTATAAATATGGAGGTTTTGTTGCTCCTAGACTTCCACAACCTACAAGGTTGATACCACAACAATTGGAAGAAAAAAGAGCAAAAGGGCTTTGTTACAATTGTGATAGAAAATACACTAAAGGTTATAAGTGTGATGCAAAGAAATTATTATATATATATTGTGAAGATGAGGAAGAAAAGGAACAAGAAACATCAATAGAAGAGGATATACAATATGAACAAACCCTAGAGAAAGAAGAAATGAATCTGACCATATCTTGTAATGCATTTTCCAGAATTATCACTCCTTAAACTATTAAGATAGAAGGACATATCAAGAAGAAAAAGGTAATAGTGTTGATTGATTCGGGCAATACCCATAATTTTATTCATTGTAAGATAGCCAAGGAATTGAATTTCTTCCTATTTCCAGCATCAGAGTGTTAAGTGATGGTTGCAAATGGAGGAACCATAAATTTCTCTAGAAATTTCCATAATATCAAGCTATCCATGGGAGAATATGTATTGAATAGCTCAATTTTTTCCATTCCAATGGGTGGTGCTGATGTTGTACTAGGAGTTCAATAGCTACAATCCTTGGGTACAATAACTTTTAATTTTCTAGAAATTTTCATGAAATTGTTTTTGGAAAGAAAGGAAGTTGAATTAAGGGGTATCATAGGGAAACCAGGAAATATAGTCAGCTCTAATGGAATGACAAAGATTTTAAATAAAGATAAATGAGGTTTAATTGCACAATTATGTTCACTAGAGGTTCCCATATAGAAATAATCTATTTCTCCAAATCTCCAAAAAGCATTGGATAATCATTCCAAGGTATTTTAGACTCCCAAAGGCCTCCCACCTATTTGTGATCATGATCATGTTATTCATTTGATTATGGGAAGTGTTCCTCCAAACATCAGGCCTTACAGATATCACTATGCCCAAAAGAGTGAAATTGAACATATGGTTGCAGAAATGCTAGAGGTTGGTATAATTCAACCTAGTCAAAGTTCTTTCTCTGCTCCACTAGTATTGGTGCACAAGAAGGATGGATCATGGCACGTGTTTCTAGATTATAGGGAACTCAACAAGCTCACTATTAAAGATAAATTTCCCATTCCTGTCATTGATGAATTATTGGATCAATTTACTTCACCAAGTTGGATTTTCATTCAAGATACCATCAAATCAGAATGAAGACTGAAGACATTCCTAAAGCAACATTTAGAACTCATCAGGGTCATTATGAATTTCTGGTCATGCATTTTGGCCTTACCAATGCACCTTCTACATTTAATCTACAACAAGTCTTGGAAGGATCATGTTCAACATGTTGACAGGGTGCTCAAACTATTGGATGAGAAACAATTATATGAAAAATCCTCCAGTTGGAGTACAAGAAGTGGAATATCTAGGTCATATTGTATCTCATGAGGGTGTTAAGGTAGACCCTAGAAAAATTAAAGCCATCAAGGAATGGAAAATCCCCACACCCATAAAGAATCTGCGAGGATTTCTCGAGTTAACAGGGTATTATTGCAAGTTTGTTAAGAATTATTGGAGAATAATAGCACTTCTAACAACATTATTGAAGAAAGATGCATTTTCATGGACTCCAGAAGAAACGAAGGCCTTTGATCATCTTAAAGAGGAGATGTGCCAAGCACCAGTCTTAGCTACACCGAACTTCACAAAAACCTTTATTGTGGAATGTGATGCCTCAGGAAATGGAATTGGTGTTGTTTTAATGCAAGAAGAAAGACCCATTTCTTTCAAAAGTTGTCCAATCAAAGGAAAGTATTTACACAAAGCCATTTATGAGAAGGAAATGTTGGAAATACTACACGCACTTAAGAAATGGTGACCCTACCTAATGGGAAGACACTTCAAGGTAGAAATAGATCATGATAGTCCTAAATAATTTTTATAACAAAGAATATCTTCAGAAAAGCAGCAAAAATGGGTCACAAAGATGTTGGGTTATGAATTTGAAATCATCTACAAAAAGGGAAGCAAAATGTTGTGGTAGATGCACACTCAAGAAAGGATGAGGATGTGGAAGCATTTCTTTGCACCATTTATATTATCCAACTAGATTGGATAAACAAAGCAAGGGATGAATGGAAGAATGACAAAGAAATGTGGGCACTCATTCAAAACTTACAAGAAGATCCCAGTACATTTGATACATTTAGCTAGAAAAATGATTTGTTATGGTACAAATATCACTTATACCTATGTAAGAATTCCCAACTCAAACAAAAGATTCTTATGGAATTGCACACCTCTCCCTTAGGAGGGCACTCAAGATTTTTAAAAACTTACTACAAGGTATAAGAAGGAATTTTTTTGGGATGGCCTTAAATCAGATATTCAAAAGTTTTCAGTGGAATGTTTGGTTTTACAACAAAATAAATTTGAAATAATTAAGGCCCTAGGTCTATTACAACCTTTATCCATTCCAAGCCAATGTTGGGAGGAGGTTTCAATGGATTTAATCACAGGTTTATCCAAGTATGAAGGAAAGAGTGTCATCATGGTGGTAGTTGAAAAGCTTACCAAGTATGCACACTTTTGTGCATTATTTCATCCATTTAAATGTGGTACAGTTTCTACTGCATTTATGGAAACAATTCAAAAGCTACATGGAAACCCAAAGATTATTGTAAGTGACAAAGATCCCATTTTCATTGGAACTTTTTGGACATAATTATTTTCTTGTCTTGGTACTCAGTTGGCTCATAGCTCATCTTATCATCCTCAATCTGATTGGAAAAATAAGATGGTAAAAAAATGTTTGGAAGGATATCTTCGTTGCTTTGTATCTGATAAATAGACACAATGGGTCAAATGGTTGCCTTTGGTTGACTGGTGGTATAACACTTCCTTCCATACTGCAGCAAAAATGGCCCCATTTGTGGCACTTTATCGATATCATCCACCTTCCATCACATCATATTTAAGAGAAAATTATAAGGTTCAAGTAGTGGAAGCTCACATCGAGCATCAACAACAAGTTCTCCAACTCTTAAAGGATTACCTCACTTTGGCGCAGAATAGAATGAAACAACATGCATATAAACATCGCAATGAAAGAAGTTTTGATGTAGGTGATTGGTTATTCCTACAACTATAACCATATAAACAAATGTCCCTCAAGAAATCTAAGAAGGATAATAAATTATCACCAAAGTATTATGGTTCGTACAAGGTGTTGCAAAAAATTGGTACTATGGCATACAAATTGGAGCTTCATGCAACTTCCCAAGTGCACCCAATTTTCCATGTTTCATGCTTAAAGAAGGTTATAGGTGACAAGCTCCTAGTTCAAACAATATTGCCAGAACTTGACGACGAAGGAAAAAGCATATTGGAACTTGAAGTAGTCACAGAAACAAGAACTTGACAACTACGAAATTGATCAATTTTGGAGTATCTCATCAAGTTGAAGAACTTACCCGCTAAAGATTCAACATGGGAGGATGAGAATTTTATATAGAAGCATCCAAAACTACTCAAGCGTTGAGGACAACACTTTTTTGAAGGAGAGGGGCATGTTAGGTCCCTATAATACTAGTGATTCCCCCATTATTATTGTCATTGTATCCCTTATTGATATTTTTGTGCCCCTATTGTCCCCATACTGTTATTAGTTTGCCCCATAGAAGCCCACTATTGTTATTGTAATATTATTATTGTTATGTCGGCTTTGGTTATATTGTGACCCCTTAGACTCCTATATATAGAAAGAAGGTTTTGTCATTTGTATCACCCAATAATTTTTCATTTGTGTAATGTAAAGGAGGTTGCCCCCTTGAATACATTTATTTTGAAGTCATTGATCTATATTTTCTTTTATTTTGTGAGCTGGTTACATAACAAAAAATCCATGTTCCCCGAATCGAACACCTAAAACAACCCACTTATAAAACCCAAGTCTCTAAGGTAATACTTCCATCCACCTCAGCACCATCCCATGAATGTTTAAACCTTCAAGAGGAAATACCTGTAGTTGTTTTTGGACCTCATGTTGAATAACTAGATCCTTCTACTGGACCCTTCTATGTGAACCTTGTGATACATGATCTCTTATTTCATAAATGCATATTGTATTCTGGAGCCTCAAATAACCTCATACCCTTAACTGTGATGGAGAAATTTGGTTTACGAATCACTAGACCTTACAAGGACCTTTACTCCTTCGATTCTAAGAGAGTAAAATGCTTGGGAATGATAAAAGACCTGGTAGTGAACCTGGCTCAGATTCCTATTAAGAGTGTAGTAATGGATATAGTGGTAGCTGATATCTCTGCATGTTTTAGCATGCTTCTATCCAGGTCCCGAGGTTCCAAATTTGGGGATTATTTCAAGTTATATTTGACTTATGCCACAATTCCCACCTTTGGGGGTGAAGAAAGAAGGTTATACAGAGAGTCAAGGTTCGTGGAAAAAGTGACCAATGCCGAGGGCTCAAAGAATTTTCCTATGTATGGGAAAGAGAACGATATTTCTTGTCTGCTACTAGAATAATATGAGATCATTTCAGAAGAAACAAAAGTACATCTAGCGGTCCAGTTAGATAATCATTACAAAGACAAAGGTAAAGTATGGAAATTATATTTTGATGGGGCTAACTCCAAAGAAGGAAATGGATCAGGGGTGTTGTTGGTGTCCCATGAGGATAGCTTGATCCCACTTTCATTTAAGATGGATTTTAAAGAAACCAATAATGTGGCAGAATATGAGGCATTTCTCCTTGGGCTGCAAACAACAAGGAACATGAATATTGAGTGCTCGACCATATATGGAGATTTCAAGTTAGTTTTGAAGAAGATAAAAAATCAATTTTAGGCTAAGCACCCTAGATTGAGGACTTACAAGAATGAGGTATGGGACTTAATAGATAACTTATTTTTGGCATTCAATGTTCAATTTCTACCCATGGAAAGAAACATAATGGTTGATTCCCTTGCTATGGCTGCAAGCAATTTCAAGCCTCCTTAGAACCCACTTCTTAGGTATGAGGTTGAAGTTAGACACTGACCCTCTATACCTGATAATGTGAAGTACTGGCAGGTATTCAAGGACGATGAGTAGATCAAACTCTTTATAGAAGTAGTAGGGGAATTTTCTAACTCAGTTATTGATCAAGAAGAAGAGAAAGTGGTGGAAGAAGGGGAAACCTCATGGGAAGACACAATTTCCTAACACAAAGTGTTGAAACTAAAGGGGCATACCATTCCTCGTGGTCTAGTTCCACTTGAGAGATTGTTTAACAAGAATGATGTATCCTTAAAACCAACAACCCAAGGGATGGATGAATAGGTGGAAGACTACTATATTGGCTCAGAGAATGAACCTCGGATTATCAAATTATCAAAGGACACCCGCCCACAATATAAACAAAGGTATTTAAATATATTCAAAGTCTATAAAGATTTTTTTGCTTGGTCTTATGATGATTTGAAGATGTTTGGTACTAACATTATCCAACATAAGATTCCTCTACAAAGTGGAATGAAACCTTGTAAACAAAATCTCAGGCAGATCAATCCTCTACTACTCCCCTCTATTGAGAAGGAAGTAAGGAAGCTTCTGCAAGCTAAAATCATAGTGCCTCAAAGGTATTCGGAGTGGGTAGAAAACTTAGTCCTAGTCTGAAAAAAGAATGGGGAAATAAGGTTATGTGTAGATTTTCGGAACCTTAACAGAGCATCATTGAATGATAACTACCCACTATACAAGATGGACTATATACTATAGAAAGTGGTTGGTTCAACTAGAACGTCCATAATGGATGGGTTCTCATGTTACAATCAAGTGGCAGTACACCCAAATGACCAAAAGAAAATGACATTCACTACCCCTTGGGGAACTTTCATGTATGCTCACATGCCCTTTGACCTTATAAATGTAGGAGCCACATTTCAAAGTGCTCTGGATATAAAATTTATGGGGCAAAAAGACAATTTTGTAGTGGTATATTTAGATGACATCACAATATTCTCTAGGATTGATGAAGAGCATATCATGCACATGAAACTCACCTTTGAAAAATGTAAGAGATATGGATTATCTACGAATCTGAAGAAATCTCAATTTTCCTTAAGTGAAGGAAAATTGCTGGGACACAAAGTGGCATAGGAAGGATTGAAAATCAATCCTAAGCAAGTAGAGGCCATCAGCCACATCTCCCTACCCAGAAACAAGAAAGAGATCCAAGTGTTTCTTGGAAGAATTAATTTTCTGAGAAGATTTATACCTAACTATGCCGAAATAGTAAAGGGTATTACAAACATGCCGAAAAAGGAAAATGAAGTCAAATGGAGCCCTATTTCTCAAGAATCCTTTACTAGGATCAAAGAATCATTTTATGAAGCACTAGTACTAGTCAGCCCTGACTCAACACCTTTCTATATCTTTTATTTCGCTTCTCCTCATACTATTACTGTAGTTTTGTTATAAAAAAATAAGGATGGTTATGAGCAGATCATCGCCTTCTTTAGCCAAGTCTTGAGAGATACCAAACCGAAATACAACATCTTCGAGAAATAGGCCTATGCTCTAATCAAAGCATTGAAGGCATCCAGAGTATATGTATTGCAGTTAGACATCACAGCGTATGTTCCAACAATAGCAGTCAAATATATTATGGTGCAAGGAGACAATGAAGGAAAAATGGGAATGTGGATCGCTAAGATTAAGGAATATGAATTGGACATAAAACCTACAAAGCTCATAAAGGGCTAGGGACCGGAAAAGATCCTATCAGAATCCCACTGGCAAGCTTTGGGGATAAATCTGATATTTGGTGAAGATGAAGTGGAATTACAACAAAATGATATCAAGACCTCAAAACAAAAAATATATACCAAATATGAAACATCATCTTGGTATAAAAACATCATCCATTATCTCTTATTTCTGAGGTGTCCTGTGGGAATGGATAAGTCCATATACTAAACATTGAGACTGCAAAGTTAAAAGTGAATTATATCTAATGGCCAGATCTATTGGGAAGACCCTATGGGGATCATGTTTCTATGCTTAGTGGAAGGAGAGACCCACAAAGTAATTGAATAATTCCATGAAGGTGTTTGTGGAGGTCACTACAGTTGGAAGACCACTACTCACAAGATCCTGAAAGCTTGATTCTATTGGCCCACACTCTTTGGAGAAGTTCATTCTCAGTTCCGGGCATGTCAGAAATGCCAAGTCCTCGCTGAAAAGAAAAAGCTAGCCCCTATCCCTCTGATCCCAGTACAAGTGGAAGAGCCTTTTAGACAATCAGGACTAGATTTCATAGGGGAGATAAACCCACCCTCTAGTGGCCAACATAAATGGATATTAAATACTAGTGACTATTTCACGAAGTGGGTGGAGGCCATCCTAGCCTGAAATGCTACTGCATCCATGGTGATTAAGTTTTAGGAGGAAAACACCTTGTCTCTTTTTGGCTTCCCTACCAAGATCATTATAATCAATGCCCAGGTATTTAAGTCCACTAAATTTATCAGTTTATGTCAAAAGTTTAATATCATAATCAGACATTACACTACCTAGTATCCTCAAGGGAATGGGTTAGCTAAGTCCTCTAATAAAATAGTGGTAAGAGTGTTGAAGAAAACCATTATAGAAAATCAAAGAAACAAGGATACTCAATTGAAATTCGCTCTTTGGTCTAATAGAGTGACTCTGAAATGATCCACTAGAAGGTCACCCTTCGAGCTAGTATATGGTAAGGCAATAATCTTCCCTATCTAATTGGCAATGCCAGTTGAAAAGTTACTGCAGGAAGCAGAAGAGGAACTGAATGCCATGACTCAAAGGATAAATCAACTAGTTGAACTCCACGAGAGCAAAGAACAGGTAGGGGAAACATTGGCAAACTATCAGCTAAAAATGAAATCTTTGTTCGATAGGAATGCCAAAGACATACCTTTATAGTTGGGTGATTTTGTCCTATGATGGGATGTCAGAAGGGAGGATAAAGGCAAGCATGGGAAATTTGATTTGCTGTGGTTCAGTACTTTCAAAATCTCTGAAGAGAAAGGAAATAACACATGTATGCTCGAAAATTTAGAAGGAGAATCATTGGAACTACCAGCCAATGGTCATTTCTTCAAACTCTATTGTCAGAATTGAAGGTACTTCTCCCTCACACATTGTAAATATTAATGTGTACATGTAAATACTTTCTGATGTTTCAAGTTTTTAAATATTTTCTCTCATAAAAATTTTGTTTGTTGAATAAGACTCCATGCCCAAAAAGGAATTTACCAGATTGCAGGTTCTCGACACATTGAAATCCAATGCCTCATCCCCAGTTGGAGCCAATGTTATCTCCATCTCACCAAAAAAGTTCCTTGTGAGGAAAGAGATGAGATGGAAACCTATAAGGTGGCGAAAGAAACCTATTCCACATATCTTAATCTCAAAATAATATGTGTATTGGGTCCATGGGAGAGGAAGTTGTGAAATTAAATTAAATGATTTTAAATTTTTTGGACTAATGGTCCAAAGGTTTGATCCACGCTTATGAACTGCACAGTTCAGAGCTTGGGTTTCCCACCATCCAAATCCATTGACACATAACCTCGACTTTGGCGGCATACATACAAAAGGGTAAACAAAGGCATAGACCCTCGGCATTGAAATGTCAACGCTTATCCAATGGCCATGACTCATTCTAACTCCCAATGAAGAAGGCCTCTGATCCACAGTGCACCTCGCCGTAATAGGGTGGGGACCACCCAACATGTGGTCTTCTCCCATTGGCTCAGCAATGCTGAAGGTATCAGGTATTAGGTTAAAAGGTAAATTAGTAAGGTCATGAATAACTCATCCCTTCGCATGAGCTTGTCCTCTACCACCCTGGGAAAATCCTCAACTGTCACCTATTTTCCCAAGCCCAAGTTCATCTTCTTCAACCTAGGAATTTATCCCTATCATTTGCATAAATCCCCTAAACCCTAAAAATACTGCCCGACAACGATATTTCAGTCCCATTCAAAGAACCTCTCGTCTGTATAACAACGCATGATTCATCTCTCTGCACACTCCCAAAGGTCAAGGACACCTTCCCAAGTCATTTTCATTCATCCTTGTGTGCTCCACGTAACCCGACACCCTGACCTCATTGTTTGTTACTTTTGTTTTATTCATAGAGATTAAGCATGCAGCATATGCAACCCCTAACACCCATGAGGTCAAAAGCACCAATGTTGGGCCTTTAACATACACCAAAACCCAAATAGCTGACCCTTTCTATCCCTTTCCACTCACAGACCTCCGTTATGAAATGTTCGTTGACCATGTGAGGAATGTGGTCCCTTTAGGGTTGTGAATGATGGGTTGTACTATCAAATTTCCCCTCCAATCCATCACCTCCCTAAATTTGTAACTTGGTTGGTCGACCCTTATCAAAAGGAGAGGAACTACTTTGTTTCTACTTTAGGGGTTGTAATCCTCGAGATAACCCCTCTTAATCCAAAGAGCTTTGAATTTCCCTGAATCCTCCACTATGTACACGTTCACTGATGCAACCCTATCCGGTTATTTCGCAACACTCCCAGCTAGAGAGCACCAATCATTATTGGAGAAAATCCTCACCCCAAAGGTCAAAACCATGCCCTTAGATATATGATTTCCATTGACTCTCTTTAAGACATCTATTAAGCCTGTTTTAGCTATAATTTCGTTTTTAATGGGTGAAGATACCACCTTGAAATTAAACAGGGTTGCTTTGGGATGTTTACATAAAATGAAGAATCCTAGGTGTCAACTTAACATCATGTTGTAGTGGCTACAACCACCCTCCAAAATTTTGGCCTGCACCAATTTCAGAGCCTCCCTTGAGAGTTTCACTTGACGACTACACACACTCGGGTTCACTCCGTGAGCTCGTGTGAGTCCTTGCATCCAACTTGCTTGTTCATTTCATTCGCTTTTTTGCTTGCTGGTGTCTAATTCATGCTTGCAACCATGTTCTGGCTATGCTCAAAGTCTTCGATTCGTATGTGCTTGTTATGTTTTCTATGTAAGAATCTGTCACACTCACACACAGAGTCACATTCACTATCACGCAAGCGTCGTCTCGATCAATGAAAAGTCAATCACGAGTGTCTCACTTGTCAATTACACCATCAGTCAATCATGTTGAACATGTGTGTCTGGATGGTTTGAGTTGTTTCATCGTCGAGTCATGTTAGTGTGTGTTTTTATGATCACCTCCACATCTTTCGATCGTTCACACACTTAGTCATTTTGTTGAAGTTCCGACGAACAGACTCTCCTCTAACAAACGAGCCATCACCCCCCATTGACTTGATTGACTATCAAACAGAATAGTGCAGAAGCTCCATGCTAGTCTTTTCAAGTTGTGTTGCCCTCAAGAAATCCTATCAACTCTCATGTTGACCACCCAGACGGTCACCCCCGACATTCAATCACCCCAGGACTGACTCACCCAAAAAATTGCGCAATGGTCACTAACCTTAGTAGTAACTCACTCAGTGGACTAAGGAAATTGTGCAGACAGGCTAGACAGACACCAAGTGGTCGTCCCTGTCTCCCTCAAAAAATTGCGTAGTCTTCCTACTCAGTCATCCCGACAGTCGACCCACTTCTCATCTTAGAAATTACGCAGTATTCATGAGTAGGCCTTCTTCTGCCCAGCAGTCCACTCAGCTCAGAAATTGTGCAGATATGCTCAGTAGGTCGGCCTCCCAACCTCAGTGCAGTTTTCCTTGCCAGCAGCTCCTAGAAACAAACTGCCAGTTCCCTCTAGAGATTGTGCAGTTTTTGTTGCCAGTGACTGAGCATCCAACTACCAATTCCCTCTAGGAACTATGTAGCTTTGGCTGCCAGTGACCCTAGCAGCCAACTGCTAGTTCTCTCTCAGAATTGTACAGTTTTGACTGCCAGTCTCTCAGGCAATTCCTCCCAAAAACTATGGAATCCCTGCTTGCTTACCCTCCTTACAGCCCAGCGTATTCCTCCAAATTGTTTTTGAAAATTTGGCCTTCTAGCCCCTACTGCTCACTCATTCTAGAAACTACGCAGATCCTACCTGCCTTCCCTTCCTGGAGCTCAGATTGTCACTCCCAAAATTTGCACAATTTTGCCTTCTAGCCGAGCCAGACCTCGCAAATAGTAACTATCGACTTGGACTTTCCATCTCCATCACTCGGTGACTCTTGCGAAGTTTTCATTAGCAGTGCCCAGAGCCATCATCCCACTTCACATCCTTGCTAGCTCTCCTAGTCACCTGCATCCGAAATGATCATGTGTTATGGTAGACTAGGAGGTTTTGGATTTGATGTCATCTCAGCATGAGTGACTGTAGGTACAAGTACACCAACAAACATGGTAAGATGATGAATGGGATGAAAAAAGGGAGCACATGCAAATGGAAGGGTTCACCATCAAATGAACAAATGATGCATGCGAAGAGATGTGCTCATCAATGGATGAACATGCACCTTCGCAAACAGATGAGCCTATCAAGCCTTCCAACATGAAAGCAAGGAGCAACATGCCAAAGCTTCATCAAGCGAACCAAATACCATAGAAGAATCTGTGCACTTCGCCATGCGGAGGTGCATCTATGATACACCATGAAGATATCCATCACCCAACAACACTATAGCTCGACATGCATTCTAGTAGCAGCATGAATGTACCAGCACTGTCATGTTGAGTCATGTCATGGGTCATGTTTCCCACATCTCTACTATGGGCTATGTTCTCAATCAATGTATTGTAACATGGAAGTCCAAGATACCCACTTGTTGAACATAGAGTCATGTAAGTCGAAAAGTCATGGAAGTCAAACAGTCATTAGGGTAGTTGAATGCCACAACTGTCAGTTTCACCCTTGGCTATAAATACACCCTCATTTGTACATGAGAGGACTTTTCACCTCAACTGCTCCCACATAGCCAAGAGAGTCTGTAATCTTTTATTTGAGGAGTAAGTAGTGGCTAAAATGCCCCACACTCGGGATTAGTGATGTATGGTGTAACGATGTGTCTTGGAACTTTTGCTTAATTTAGTAGTCTACCAACAGGCCAACATGCTTTTACACATGTATTTTAACTATTGTAAGACTAATATTTAACACTTGTGATGCATGTTGCTTTAACTTGTGTTCTACATCTGAACTATTTCACTTGTTGTAATACATAATATATTAATGGAAATGTGTTGTATATGATGTTAATGTTGTCTCTCCCATGTAGAATACTCTCCCAGACACCAGACAAACCTTTCACATAAAACTTGTTGTAAAAATCGTTGCACTCATTCAGACTCATCTGTTGAGTGTTGTACGTGTTATGTTACCTTGTGTGTTGTGACTGTTGCATCCATGTGGACTACTCCTCTAAAGTTGTGCATGTCCTATTTTGTTTTGTGTTCTTAGCCGAGTTGGGACTTCATCCCAACCAACTTGGGACTCACTCCCACCCTCTCCCTCTACATTGAAAGAACAAGTGACACAAGTAACACTTACACTCACCAAGCACGTGAACCTCACTTCTCGAAGACAAAGCAGACCACTCTCTTGTGCTGACAAGAAAGAGTTGAGGCAAATCCTTAAGACAATGGAAATCGGGCCATCATACCAGATGGGACTCCCAAACCAAACAGTGTGAGGTCTAATTGGGACTTCATACTAGGGTGATCCCTTGAATGTTGGTGGGTCCAACACCGTCAACATTTCTTGTGCTAGAAGGAGGGAAATGAGCTGTATATGGCTGAAATTTCCCTCACACTCATTCATCAACCATCTGGTCAAGGAAGTAACTCTCACTCCCTCTCACCTACACATGACTCTGCATTTGGTTACTCCTCACCCCCTGGAATTAAACATGAGATTGCATATCAACAAATTCACTCTATTCGTCCCATCACTCGCCAGTTCGCGAAAGCAGTTGGATTGATCCTAGGCCTACAACATCTTCCATACACATTAAAGAAGTCAAAAGACACTTCCACCAGATTTGTTGTATCATCAGTGGAAGAAGTTGTCCTTGCCACACTTGAAGGTCTGGCATAAGCCATTGAAGACGGAGAGGAACCTTCGATCTTCCGCAAGGTGAACAAGACACTCTTGTGATCTTGGGATCAAACTCTGTATAGGAGGTCGAGGGGAAGGTAGCAGAGGAGGTGAAGGCAAAGATGAACCAACTGACTCAGAGTCGAAACCATCAAACTTTGAAGGAGAGGAAGAGCATGAAGAAGAAGAAGAGATGGTTGACCCAAATCTTGAATGGATGAGTCAGGGACCATTGGCTCTCCCGGCTGTTCTACACAAGATGACGAAGTGAACGGAGAGAATGAACATTAAGTTCAACCCTGATAGCACGGTGAAGGCAGAAGACCACTTAGACAACTTCTACCTACAACTGCAGACCCTTGAGGTACGTTATGATGATGTGGCATATAGATTGTTCCCATGTACCTTGGATGGTCACATAGCTACTTGGTATCACAACCTTCCACCGAACTATATACAGAACTAGGTTGCATTCATACGCATGTTCCTTAAGAAGTTCGCTAATGACAAGACCCTAGCCATGCTACTCAAAGAGTTGGGAAGCCTCAAGATGGAGGGAAAGGAGAAAGTGAAAGATTTCAATTAGAGGTTTACACATATATTGAACAAGTCCGCAACAAACACTAAACCTCATGACTCCATCACCACTAATTACTACATGTCCACACTGCCAACCAACATTGTGTAGTTCATCAAGCGAGTTGCGAAACCAACACTATTGGAAAAATGTGAAGAGGCTATCATTGTTGAGAAAGACCTGTGTGTAGTTGGAGTCATCAAGGATGATGAATCGGTAAAGGACTCCAAGGAAGTCCCAATAAATGGTGAGCAAGGGTAGAGACAAGGAAGCAATTGATATTGAGACCCTTGCTCATCTTGTCAAGAGCTTGACCATTGAAATGTTTGAACTAATGTAATATCCCTTTCCAAGAATATTCCTCAAACCCCAGCAAAACCCCAACCAGAAAAATGCACAAGTGGTATAGTAGCCAAGAAACTCACAGAGATATAATAACAGTAGTACAATAAACAATAATGTATACGAGAAATATAAACAGAGACTCAAGAAATGCAGTGAGAAATGCTAAGCCATTTTATTATACTGAGTAATGGAATGAGTATAGGAGGTGATCAGAAAGATGGCACCTTGACTTGCTCAAGGAAAGTGAAGAAATACATTCAGAATAGCAAAGAAATGGCTGCTCTCTTAATTGCGTCCCAGCTGCTAGAGAACTATAGTGCTACTACTGTTGGAATCAAATGAGGATTTGGGGCTATTCCCCTCCCCAAAAAATTCTAAAACTCTAGAATCTGCCTCTACTCAACAAACCTAGAAAAACCCAGAAAGCTTTTTTGAAATGGCCAACCCCCGAAAATCACCCCCTTGGGGATCTGCGTAGTCCCTCAATGCTCTACGCTACCACTGAAGAAAACCATCCAGATATTTGCCTGAAACTCTGCCAAAATCCTCCAATATGCAAGGGTTGATCCCCTGCTTAGTTTATCAGCACAAATCCTCCAGCCAAACCCCAATCTGAAACTCCTGCCAGAAAGAATTGCGTCATCCCCTTAAGACAGTGCAGTCATCCACAGGGATCAATCCTCCTGCCAGCTACCAATGAAACTGCTGCAAAATACTGATGGAACTACCTTACTTGAGCAGGCACTCGAAGTCCCCCTGGGCTAAGGGTGAGATCTCCAAATGGAGACACTCAATGCACTAAACAGTGTTGCAGACTAGCTAAACAACCAGCGTGCTCTAAGTTGAAGTGACTAGCTCAAATGCACATAATCGAATGCCAAAATGAGGAGGCTCCTCTCTCCTTTATAGTGTTTTCCCCTCTCAAACCCTAAGCCAACCTTCTCCAATGTAGCCCCCCTCTTGCCACGTGTTCCTACCCATCTGCATAGTCACTCCAAGTGTCTACGTGGGCCCCTCCTCTACGCGGTCCTTTGGCCCCCTTGGCTCCCCTTTAAGTTACAACATTGTGCTACTAGGGAGTGACTTTATTCTAAAAGTGAGTTATGTCACCCTTACTCACCTTTTTATTCATAACTAACTATAGAAGGAAAAAATTGAGCAAAAATCGAATATTCCAATTAGCCATGGCTAATTAGGAATATCACAGTCTCCCCCGGCAAAATGTTGCTTGTCCTCAAGCAACTGAAGTGATGGATGCTGCAAAATTTTCTTGCTCTCCCAAGTAGCATCCTCATCCGGTAAATTCTTCCACCTCACCAAGAATTCCCGGACTGTCCTGCTCTGCAACTGCCTCTCCCTGGTATCAATAATAGCCTCTGGTTGTAACACCAAATGCCCCTCATCGTCCATGGGTGGTAGCTCATCTATCATTGTCACCTGCTGCCCCAATGCCTTCTTCAGGCATGATACATGAAAAACGTTATGAATCTTGCTGCCTTGGGGCAACTCCAACTCATATGCAACCTATCCAATCCTGCGTATCACCTGGTAAGGCCCATAAAAGCAGGGCTTGAGCTTCTCAGCCCCCTTCTGCTTCAGTGACGACTGTCGGTATGGCTGTAATCAAAGGTAGACCATATCCCCTACCTCAAACTGTCTCTCCACCCCACCCCTGTCAGCATACAACTTCTGTTGGTTCTACGTTGTAGCCATGTTATCCTTGAGAGCTCGGAGAATATCCTAACTCTCTTGGATCCAAATCTTAGCTCTATGAGCGTTGCTATCACCAAACATCACGTCAGAAAAAGATAAAGGATGATACCCCTACAAAGCATAGAATGGTGACATACCAATGGACATGTGATGTGTAGTGTTGTAGTAGTACTCCCCCAAATGCAGCCACTTCAGCCATGCTCTCTGCTGCCCACTGACATAGTTATGCAAGTAGCCCTCCAGCCACTTGTTAACTATCTCTGTTTGTATGTCTGTCTGTGGGTGATAACTAGTACTCAGTGTCAACTTCGTCCCTATTAGCCGAAAAATCTCCTGCCAAAACCCGCCCATGAAACGGTTGTCCCTATCACTGGTGATGGTCTTAGGAAGACCATGTAGCCTGAAGACCTCTCTAAAGAACAGCTCAGGCACCTACGCTGCTATGTAGTGTGTGGATATGGTGAAAAAATGTGCGTACTTTGTCAGTCGATCAATGATGACAAAGATGCAATCCTTACCCTATACCATGGGTAACCCTGTGATGAAATCCATCGAAATACACTCCCATTTCCCCTCCAGAATGGGAAGAGGCTACAATAATCTTGTGCGATGGCTCGTCTCCCCCTTGTTCCTCTGGCAAACATCGCACTCCCAAACATGCTGGAGTACGTCCTCCTTGAGGCCCTTCCATGAGAACCTCTCTCTAATGGCCCTGTAGGTTTTGGTAAACCCCTAATGGACGACCAATGGTGAATCATGCGATGCCTGAAGTGTCTTATTCTTGAGCTGAGACCCCTTAGTCAAGAAGATCCGGTCCCTATAGTAGATGATCTCATTGACCACCTTATACCTGTCATCTACCACCTGCCCATCCAGAACCTCACATGCAAATCTGTCCTTGGAGTATTCTACTAAGAGTTGAGCCCTCCAGTCTGTGTCCAAGCTCATAAGAGACAACGTGGCTGGTCTGTGTGAAAGGGCATCTGCTACCACGTTATTCTTACCCTTGACATACTCAATGTCAAAGTCATATGCTTGGATCTTACTGATCCACTTCTGCTACCTCTCCCATAGCTGCTTCTGCTCCAAAAAGAATCTGAGGCTGTTGTGATCAGTCCTCACCCTGAACTTGTTACCCACTAAATACTGCCGGAACTTGGCCAATGCATGCATGATGACTAGCATCTCCTTGTCGTATATAGAATACAACCTCTCGTGTGGAAGGAGCTTCCGGATCTTGTAGGCTATAGGGTGACCTCCCTGCATCAATACTGCACCAATCCCCTCTCCCGGCGCATCACACTCCAAAACAAATGGCTGCGTAAAATCTGGCAATACAAGCACTAGGTAGCTACTCATAACCTCATTGAGCTTGTCAAAGGTTCGCTGTGCTGTATCTGACCAACTGAATGCCCCCTTCCTCATCAGATCTATCAGGGGTGCAACAAGCTGTGAGAAACTCTTGACAAACTTCCGGTAGTAAGTACAGATGCCAATTAATCCTTGGAGTTCTATCACATTCCTTGGCTTTAGCCATTCTCTGATGGCCCTGATCTTCTCCTCGTGGACTCTCACTCCATCCACCCCTATGATGTGTCCCAAGTACAACATCTCTGTCAACCCAAACTCACACTTGGAGAGCTTGGCATAGAACTACTCCTCCTGCAAGATGCGTAACACTGCCTCAATGTGCTGGAGATGCTCCTCCCAAGTCCTATTGTAAATGAGGATATCGTCAAAGAATACCAACACAAAATTCCTCAAGTGGCTGCGGAAGATGTGATTCATACAGGCTTGGAATGTAGCTGGGGCATTGGTTAGCTCGAAGGGCATCACCAAAAATTCAAAGTGCCCATAGTGGCACCTAAAGGTGGTCTTGGGAATGTCCTGCTCCCTCACGAAATCTGATGGTACCCAAATCTCAAATCAATCTTTGAGAAGAACCATGCTCCTCTCAACTCATCCATCAACTTGTCGATCCTAGGTATGGGGTACCTATTCTTCAGTGTCTTCTTGTTCAAGGCCCTATAGTCAATACACATCCTCAATGTGCCATTCTTCTTCTTCACCAGCACCACGGAAGAAGCAAAAGGACTCGTGCTTGGCTGAATGTGCCCAAGAGCTAGCAACTCCTGAATGGCCCGCTCAATATCATCCCAATAGGCCTTGGGATGCCTATAGGGGGTAATAATCACTACTTGTATACCCTGCTCAAGCTCAATGGTGTGCTCAAACCCCTGGTCCAGTGGCTGTCCTAGCGGAATCTCCCCAAACACTATGGCATACCGGTCAAGGATGGACTATATCTCTGGATGTACCATCTGCCCTGTAGTCCCTGCCTTTGATGCACACAGCTCCACTGCCCACTCTATCTCTCCCTTCCCAAAGATTGCCTCCATCCAATGAGCCAAAATAGTTTGGGGTGGATATGTGTGTTTTCCTCGTATCTTCTCATGCCTCCCTGTCTTCTCGTCATCCCACTCCATCTCTAGGGTCTTCTAATCTATCGTGACCTTACCTAGAGTGATAAGCCACTGAACACCTAGTATAACATTAGTGTCTGGAATATCGACGACAAAAAGTGGTCAGTCAGTGTGTAGGTGCCCATCTTCATTGATAGCTATGGAACATAACGAGCACAAGTCATGGTCTGATCTCCTGGGACCAAAACTGAAAACCCATCGAAGCTCTCTATTTGTATGCCTCTCTGCTCAACCATCTATGCATCGATGAAGTTGTGGGTTGCCCCACTGTCAACCAAAACCGATACTCACTGGCCACGTATTGTCCCCTGTACATGTAGCGTCAAGTACTTGGGAACTCCTTGCAATGCTGCAAGGGTCCCTCCGGTAGGTGCAAAAGCTACACCTCCTGTTGCTGGTAGTGGAGGTGGAAAAGGACCCTGCATGGCATGACTATCTCCTGCCTCCACATCATCCTCCTCATCCTCTTCCCTACTGCTCTTAGAGAAGACCTCAATAAAATGTGATTTACCAGCAACACATCTATGTCCCGGTGCCCACGGCTCTTGACAGGTAAAGCACAACCGGTTCTTCTTCAGCTCCCTCCTAGCATCATCGTCAATCTACGCTCATCCTGGATTCCCCTTTGGAGGTGGAATCCTCACATCCTTCCCCTTAGACTGGAAAGTCTGCCTCTGGGGGTAAGGTGTCCGGGCCCTGGGTAAGCAATCCTATAAATCCCAGGTCCTGCTAATAGCATCCTGGAGTGTGGTTGGTCTAGTGGATCAGACTAAACCTCGAAGTGGCTTTGCTAACCCCTCAACATACATATAGATCCTCCGTGTCGTGGATAGATCTAGCACCATCACTGAAACCCTTAAGAAATCTGCAATGTAGGTCTCTAGGCTCCTGTTCTGTTTGAGCCTCGTCAACTCAACAAAATGTTGCTCTGGATCTCTTCGGTCAAATCTCTCTATCAATCTCTTGGTGAACTCGGCATATGTCGTCACTATGGAGTGTTTGAGTGTAACCATCCAATGAAACCACCAATCCTGGGCCTCACCATCCAAATGTAATGTCGCCACCTTGATGGCCTCTGTCTCCAACATCTGGTTAAGCTAGAAATAAATTTGCAGCTTCTCCACCCAAGACTTTGCCGCATTGTTTGACGAACCATCGAACGTAGGCAAGTGGAATCTACTAGTTGCATGGTGGGTGTCACCATCATGATAATGTCGGTATCCTCTGTGATGGTCGCGGGGTCTACTATCCCGCTAGAGCTGAACAAAGTCTCTGAATGAGAGAGCATCCTTGAACTCCTGCCCATAGGCCTGGTACTCTGCAAAATAATCGCCCATATGACCGAGCTCTACCTCCTGCTGGGCTCTGGCCCCTGTGTCTGCTCCTAAGAAAGTGGGCATGGTAGAGCGTGTGGGGGCATGTGAGGCCACCTTCTGCGTAGTATCACACTACTCTGGAAAATGGTGGGATGCACTCGATCCCTCACCAACATGGAAAACCTGTGGGCTCTCACGCTATCTAGCCTCTACTGCCATGAATCTCTGGCCCATCACCTCAATCTGCCTCGACAGATCCTGCACTGATTTGAGGAGCATATCCGCAAATCTCTTCCCATCCTCATCTGCCATCGAATCCTCCTGCTCTGCGCCCACCACAAGCTCCTTCTATTCTGCGTCCACCACAAGATCCTCCCATTTTGTGTCCACCACAGGCTCCTCCTATTCTGCGTCCACCATAGGAACACAGTCTCCCTCTCCATAGGTGTTCTCCAACCTACGTCCAGTGTCTCTATATCTCCTACCTCTGTAACAGATGTAGGGCTTTTCCCCCGGTGTCATAGATTGCTAGCTCCATAGGCTAAGCCAGATCTATGCTCTGATACCACTGTAGTATCCCTCTCCAGGAATATTCCTCAAACCCCAACAAAACCCCAACCAGAAAAATGTACAAGTGTTATAGTAGCCGAGAAACTCACATAGATATAATAACAGTAGCACAATAAACAATAATGTATACAAGAAATATAAACAGATACTCAAGAAATGTAGCGAGAAATGCTAAGCCATTTTATTATACTAAGTAATGGAATGAGTACAGGAGGTGATCAGAAAGATGGCACCTCGACTTGCTCAAGGCAAGTGAAGAAATACACTCAAAATAGCAAAGAAATGGCTCCTCTCTGAACTGCGTCCCCACTGCTGGAGAATTGCGGTGCTGCTACCGCTGCTGCTAGAATCAAATGAGGATTTTGTGTTGTTCCCCTAATGAGAAAATGCTGAAACTCTGTAATCCACCTCTACTCAATAAACCCAGAAAAACCCAGAAAGATTTTCTGAAATGGCCGACCCCCGAAAATCACCCCCTTGGGGATCTGCACAGTCCCTCAATGCTTTGCACTACCACTCAAGAAAACCCTCCAGATCTCTACCTGAAACTCTGCCAAAATCCTCCAATATGAAAGGGTTGACCCCTTGCTCATTTTCTCAGCACAAATCCTCCTGCCAAACCCCAATCCGAAACTCCTGCCAGAAAGAACTGCGTCATCCCCCTCAAGACTGCACAGTCATCCACAGGGCTCAATCCTCCTGCCAACTACCAATGAAACTGTTGCAAAATACTAATGGAACTACCTTGCTCGAGCAGGCACTCGAAGTCCCCCAGGGCTAAGGGTGAGATCTCTGAACAGAGACACTCAATGCACTAAACAATGCTGCAAACTAGCTAAACAGCCAGCGTGCTCTAAGTCAAAGTGACTCACTCAAATACACATAATCGAATGCCAAAATGAGGAGGCTCCTCTCTCCTTTATAGCATTGGCCCCTCTCAAACCCTAATCCAACCTTCTTCAACGTAGTCTCCCTCTTGCCACGTGTTCCTACCCATCTACACAGTCACTCCAAGTGTCTACGTGGGCCCCTCCTCTACACGGTCCTTTGGCCCCATTGGCTCCCCTTTAAGTTACAACATTGTGCTACTAAGGAGTGACTTTATTCTAAAAGTGAGTTATGTCACCCTTACTCACCTTTTTATTCATAACTAACTATAGAAGTCAAAAATTGAGCAAAAATCGAATATTCCAATTAGCCATGACTAATTAGGAATATCACAACTAAAACAACGTTAAATAAACACATTTGTAATTAGTCACCCACCTAGGTAGAGACAGGCAAGAAACTCATCAAGCACCATCCAGTTCATTTTGAAAACTGCACAGAAGCCTGTGTTCCAGCTCAAGCATTGTGCAAATTTGAAATTTTGTTCTTTCCATAAAGAACATCATCCCGATAACTCTTGTTTAGGCTGGAAGTGAGTTAAGGATGCTTTTGTAGTCGTACACTCGATGCGGGGAGAAATATGTAGGAGCAATTAGAAGACACTGACAATGATGAAGAGGTAACACCTGATGGGCCATCAATATCTAGGCATGAGGTGAATGCGTATTAGTGTTCGCAAGCAATGTCAAAGAAGAACACCGAGAAGAAGTGTTGGGTCTTGAAAATGTCATTCATTTCCATTACACTTTCACTATTATGTCCATTATATCACCTCCATTTCTCTACTATATCACTACATTCATCCCACTTTCATTATCATTGGGCCACATTTATGTTTTTTCAAACTTTATTAATTCTTAGCCTTTTTAAGTGAATTTGTGGTTAAAAATTAAAAACTAATGTGCATATGATTATACCTAACAAGTGGATTAAGATTGTTGACATGTGTAGGTTAAAAGCAGGCTTCTAGAATACCTTTATGTGGCATTCTAAGGCCAATTCAAATTTGAGTGGAAAGAATCATGGGATCATGAGGATATGTGTCACATCTCCTAATTGTATTGAAACTCTAAGAAGACGTGTCTTATCAGTTACTATTTTGATTAGGACTCTAGAGGTAGAAGGAGAGATTCATGGACTCTCATTAATGAGATGCTTTCTCATCTTTTTGTATAAATAAGAGATGTCTCTCCTTCATTTGTTAGTCTTAGCTTAGCTTGGCTTTTTAGTTCTTTAGCTTGGAGTTTGTAGTTCTTCCTTGATGGATTTGCAAAGCTTTGGAGAGCTTTGTTGTACTTTGTAATTTTGAAGAATTTGAATAAAGCTTTGATGTTCTCAACATGGAAGGAAATGCGAAGTAGATGTCATGGAGCATATTAGAATGTAAGGTAGAGTAGATTTTATTTTGTAATTTTGCTTTGATTTCATTCATGTATGTCATTTTATTGCTTTCAAGTTTGATAGTTTAGGCTTTCCATTCATGCAATTTTAATTCATGCAAGTGTGTTCAATCGGTTGATTGTAGATTAGTTTTTCTTTATATGTTTTTGCATCAAATAGTGACATGAGATTTGCCTCTATGCCGAACTTTTTCTTAAGCTTTTCAATTGCAATTATGTTTTTATTTCAGTCTTATTTATTTTTTGTTGTTAGCTAGTTTAGATATCAAATTCTTCGTGTTATTTGACGTTATCTCCGAAACCATGGCTTAACCCCGAAAAGCTACTTGGCGAGCTATCGGATTATAAGTCAAGTGATTTGATTTTACTTTCATTCTGTAAGTAGGTAGTTTAGATATCAAGTTCTTCATGTTATTTGATGTTATCTCCGGAGCCATGGCTTAACCTCGAAAAGCTACTTGGTGAGTTATCGGATTATAAGTGAAGTGATTTGATTTTACTTTCTTTCTACAAGTAGGTAGTTTAGATATCAGGTTCTTCATGTTATTTGATATTATCTCTGGAGCCATGGCTTAACCCCGAAAAGCTACTTGGTGAGCTATCAGATTATAAGTGAAGTGATTTGATTTTTCTTTCATTAATCTGCAAGTAGGTAATTTAGATAACAATTATTCATGTTATCTAAATTATTGGAGGTAACCTATTTAAGAAATAAAAACATAATCCTATAACAAAATATTTCATAAACATTAATTAATTTACATTAATTTAAATAATGATGCATATCAATAAAATATAAATATTAACTATTAATATAAAAATCTGAATAACAAATTAGGTATTAAATTATGAAAACATAGGACTTAAATATCAATAATAATAATTAAATTATAACTAAGAAAACAAAGAGTCGGCCATTTGTCTTCACTTTCTGCAATTGTCATATTTATACCTGCCAAATTCCTTCTTTTCTCCTCACAATTTGTCCTGATGATGAGTCTAGTTTCAGACTCGAAACGTCGACAACAAAATATGGAAACTGTGGAAAATCCGAACCTTATTCAAAAATCACACCACAGTAATCTGCAATCTAAAAAAAAAAAAATTATTCATGTTATTTGACGTTATCTCTGGAGCCATGGCTTCACTCTGAAAAGCTACTTGGCAAGCTATCAAATTATAAGTGAAGTAAATTGATCTTGCTTTCATTAGTCTGTAATTTTTGGTTTGTTTGAGTGCAATAGTTTAGATTGTATTTCTGTAATTACATGGGCAGCAGAGATAGTGATTTCATGATCAGTATTTCATCTTTTGTTTGATTTAAGTAGCTGCATATTTACATTCCTGTTCAAGTATTAATTTTATCAATAACATGTTTTGAGATCTTTTGAAGTGCTAAGTTTTGAAAGTTACCATAAGGGACATAAACCTTGTCTTAAAATCTACATCCATACTTGACCTTTAAAATCATTCTTAAGACCTTAGAATAAGATTTCCATTTGCATTAGACACTTTAGGAAATCAACAAGAACAAAACCTCAAAACAAGATAAAAACTATAAAACAATGAAGTAAGAAAAAAGGTTAACTAAGCACATATGGTGCACCACACCTCATCAATTTACGATACCTGGATTGATAATTTATGTAAAGCAATTTAAGACATTAAATTGACTAGACATTTTGGCGCCATTTCCGGGGAAGTGTAATTAGGAGACCTTATTTCTTACATCTAAATTTTTTTTAATAATTATTGAGTATGCTCTCCTCCTGCACTTTGTGTGATCTAGAGGATCAGAAAAAGGATTGTTATGTAAAAAAAAAAGGGGGACAAAATAAACTTCATCATTTCATTTGATTCAATTAAAAAAAAAAATAGAAAAAAAAAATCCAACTGCTTTGATAGGTTCAAACTGTCCAAGATTGATTATTATGGTTTGTAGTGGTCATTAAAACACTGTGTCATGTTTTAATAAGATTCTGCAAATTAGCTGCGGAATGCAGCCTGATTCCGCAACTAACTATGAATTCGGCAACTAATTTCAAGGTTTAGCAGGCTACAGGCATCCAATGAAGAAACTGGCCACATGGCATCTCCAGAATTGTCCTGACATGGATCCTATCCTAGTCACCCAACCCAGATTGATAAAAAATCAGCTTAATACCTCAGTCAAAGTCCTGTTTTTAGTATATTTTACTTGAAGTCTTTGCTGCCTGAAATTGAAAATCATTAATCATTCTTATAAAATTTCACAATTTTAGGAAAAAAAAGAAGAAGAAGAAGAAGAAGAAGAAACAATCTATGGCTATCCCCAATTATAGTTTCCATTGTGGCTTCAATAGAAAATCTGCATACCTGTTTGAAGCTTTGGCCTTAAAACAAACCTGCAAGAACATTTAAAAAAAAATCAAAAGTGCAAATTCAACAGATATAATTTCTTGGACTGTTGTAAATAAAAATAAGATGAGGCCAATTGAAATAAAGAAAAAACTCTTGTATGGCTTTCAAAATAGTGTTTGTAGTTTCCTTGGGTTGGTGTTATGAATCACTCTCAAGCAGATATCAACAAAAGTGTTGAAATGGTTGTTGCAAGACGAAGAGAGCTGGAATATTTTTCAAATAATCTAGTCTATAAACGTATAGCACACAGAATGGGATTAGAACATCTTGCGAAAATGATTTCAAAGCATCTTGAAATTGTAATTAAGATTATCATCCCAAGCCTTCAGACAAAACTATTGCTGATATTGAAACAGAGTTGAGTTGACTTGGAAAACCGATTGCTTATGATGCTGGAGGACAATTGTATGCCATTTTGGAGATTTATCTAACTGGTTCATATGATGAGAATACATCTTAAAACAATTTTTCTCTCAGAAATTCATTTCACAGCCGAATGCAACAACTCAGGAAAAATGCAAAACACTGAAAAACATGAAACTTAAACTGCATGATGTGGCCAAACAGAGATGAATTTGGAAAAAATAAACATTGGTTTTTTCGGCAATATGGTCAATTAGATAACCCAAAACTATTTTAAGGAATTTGAAGCGGTTTGGGAGATCTCCTCGGTTCTTTGGAGCTCATTTTTGCATGTCGCGGGAGAGAAAAATGGAAATTAAATTGATGAACAGACTGTTGTTAGGCCACGCCTCAATCTTGTGTGCTGACATTTCATTTTTGTTTTAGCCACACCTCAGTCTTGTATGCTGGCATTCAATATTGACTTTAATGACTAACGGTTTCTCCTTGTGACCTGTACATTAGTTATGGCTAATTACATTACGTATCCAAAAATCACGACTCTTTTCACTGAATTATTTCCACATTACAGAGATTGGATCAGGTCTGGCTATGTTATTCCATTTTTAACTTAGACTCCACCACATCTCCCGCCATGCCAAATGCCTTCCATTTTTAACTCATACTTCGTGGATGTCGTGGTCTATTTGATTGAATCTCTTACAACTATATCTCTGTATATGGATGAGTTTGCGAGTGTTGGAAACTGCAGAGGAGCTAATTTCCTTGAAGCATTTCAAAATTATTCCCGTTGTATGGAAGAACTAATTTCCATGACTATCATCATCGATTGAAGCCTAGGAATTGCTCATGGACTAGTTATTTGGACTGATAAAGGGTACCTGTGTATCAATTAGTTAAAGGAAGAGAACATCACAGACAAGCCTAGATCACTCTCAGTTACTTCCAGAAACGAGTTTTGTGTAGATTTGTGTAGACGAGCAGCTTCCTAGGTAATTGTTTTGCTTGGCAAAGGCTAACTAAATATATTAAAAAACAAAAAGATTATTTACAAGAGGTGAACACCTCTGAGAGCGAGAGTGCAGCTCTCGGTCAAAACTTGCTTCACCAACCTGGAAGGACTGAATATGCAGGCTGGCATAACAAAACATAACAAAAACATAACAGGACTGTATGTCTCGACACTGATAGACAGACTCGAAATTACAAAGATGACCCGATCTGCAGGGCTGAGACCTTAAAAACCAAACATGACACCTAACAGCATTGATAATTGCTGCAAACCACCTTACGCAAAAGAGACAAAACGAAAGACACACTGAACGCCTGAGGACAGGCTTACCCAGAACACTTCGGGCATCAAATTCCCAGCTTCTTTTGCGCCTCAGCCTCTCGCTCCTGCGCACGTTTCTTGTGGTCTTCAGCAGCAAGAACAGGGTCCCGCTCCCACGTAACCTCCATACCAACCGGAAGAGCATCAATGCTCTCAATGCCAGGCGGAAGCTTAAGATACAGGGTGTAATCAAACGTATCCTCAGACTCTGCTCTATTCGTCATACTTTGCGGAGAAGAAGACTTGCAGGGATGGCTGTCTTTTTGAACCTCTGAAGGATCCAGGGGTTCTTTCCCTTTGAGGCCTCTGATCTCTTGGAGAGCTTCCTTCTGCTCAGCGGAATAGCCAACTGTGCTATCCTCGTCCATCTTGCTTTGATTTCTCGGATTGTAGGAGCTATCCTTACTCTTGGAGGAATTGTCCGTGGATGGGGGAGTTCTTTCTTCCTTATCCTCTTCCGAGCTTCCATCCCCCTCATCCTCTTCTTCAAAAATGACTGTTATCATCGCCTTGACCACTGGTTTATTCTTCTTGCGTCTGTAGTAGAGAGTCGCAGTCTGCACTGCGTTACAAACATCTTCTGCCGAATTCTCCGAGTTCCCCGGGGGAGGAGAAGCACAAGCCAAAGGCGAAATTCTCCGCGGGTTGGAACTGTTACTACCGCTAGTGCCACTCTGGCTCCTCGAATTACCACCCCTTCGTGGCCTACGATAGCCAGCTCGAGGCACAATGGAAAAAACAGGGCGTGGGTTGACGGCCTTGAGCCTACTGATACCCGGAAGAACTTCACAGGGCTTGAACCAATGTCCCTGCCTCGGATGAACCAGGCGGAACCACCTCACGAACGACAAGCGACAACACCCAACAGCAAACAACAAATTCCCCTGAACCCAATTGAAGTACCCAGCATTTAAATATAGAGACCACTGAACCAGGCGGAGCCGCCCCACGAACGACAAGCGACAACACCCAACCGCAAACAACAAATTCCTCTGAACCCAGTAGGAGTACCCAGCTTCCAAAGACAGTATCCACTGAACCAGGCGGAACCACCCCACGAACAGCCAGCGAAAACACCCAACAGCAAACAACAGATTCCCCTGAACCAGGTTGGACCAACCAACAGCAGAAACCAGGCGAGACCACCCAACAGCAGAATCCAAATTCAACAGGACCAGGCGAGTCGAATAGGGGAGGAGCTCGAGGGTGGTAACACTGCCCTCCGAGCCTCTCTCCTCCACGAAAAATTGAACCTCCAAATAACCATAACCAGAGCCGAGATACAGATACATAATGGGACTTGTGTTCTCCATTACTCAATAACGGATGACTGAACATTGGAAAACCCATCGTAATGAATCGCCATAAAGACTCCCAGCGTCCTTTTGGACCATAACAAGCCCGGAGCCCATGTCATCCACCTGTCCGCAGCGTGAAGGCATGTCCTCGGCGCGTGGGCAGCTCAGGCAACTTAAATGCAGACATTAGACCCGCATCCGGGGAGCTTCCTAGGTAATTGTTAATGTTGATCTCAAACATTTTTTTTTTTAAGTCAGCAATAATCTCTAGATCCACCCATATGCACTTCTTTGAATTCTCTTTCATGTGGTTTGCGGGTTGAGTGAAGTAAACAATGGGATGTAAAGTTTTCAGTGATTGAGAATTCTGTTGCAGCAGTAACAAAACTGCCAAAGCATGTAGAAAGGTGGTTCAAAAACATTGCCACACTTACCACATTGCCGTCAAGTTTGAAAGCTTTGCTGAGTATCCTCCATTGGGTCATTTTGCAGTCAAGGATATGTGTCAAACGGTTGCTGTAAGAGTCATTAAAGTTGTTGAAGAGATCATACATTTCCATTACTCTGATATATTTTCATCACTAAAATTGTTTTGCTTGATATAGCATTTACAAAGTTTTTATTTTTTAGGCAGACAGTGCAATAAAATTAATTATTATATATAGATAATATAGTAGATCATGAATAATTGGTCTTCTGCACTAGCTGTGATCTTAGGCTCTCTCTCCCTGGTACTTGGCTACATAAAATCTCTTTTCCAATAACTTAAATTAGAAAACTGATGGCTAACTGTCTTTTAGCTATAGAATGCAACCTGATTCCGCAGCTAACTGGAAATTCTGCAACCATTTTCATACTTCTATAATTTATAGGTATCAAGAGATGAAACAAATCACATGGGTAGCTGGGAAAATGTCAGTACATGGATGGTATCCTATTCATTTGATCCGCGTCGATGAAAAAGACCCCAGTCAAAGGGAAGTCAAGGTGTGTGTTATCACTAAGTCGCCGCATGTCAAGAAAAAAATTTGAATCAATGACATGAATAAGTTATTTACTCACTTTTCTAAAGTTATTGATTAATTTTGGACTGATGATGAAAGATGAATGGCTAACTTCTTGAAATTGTGCACATTCCACAGCTAAAGTCCAATTCCGCAGCTGTTCTCCAACTACAAAAAACCTTATTGTTCAAATCAGCCTAACTTTCTCATATGAAATCAGATTTTGATGATTCAAGTATCATTGGAAATATCTCAACAAGATCTACACAATGAGAAATCAATCATTAGAGTTTGAAATGGTAAATAATGAAATAAATTGTTGAAAAGAAGCAACATTCAACTTGAGGCACTAATTCCAAAGCAGGTATAAATTCTTTTGATTTTTCCTTTGAGAATTTGTTTCATTAATACAAATTCTTAGTTTTGTGTGTAAATATCATAACTAGAGAGATTGGTCATTTCTCTCATTTGATAATCTTACATTTCATTGCAGAAGAAGTATTATTTTTTTGCAGGTTCCAGGAGGAAGGACAAATGACTACAAGTGAATGGTGTCTCTCTAGGAGACCAATTTGTTTCATAAGAGGATAATCAACAACAAAGAGGAAATATGTTGATGCAAAATCAGATCCAAACACTTGAAAAAATTTCAGATACTATTGTCTCCATCACATCCATACCTCATAATAAATCATTCACCTCATTTCACTTCATACTTTCCATTTACCTTCACATAAACTTTCCATCTATTTTTATCCATTCATAATCCACAAATAAAATCAAGGGGCTCATTCACATGCTTATTTCCCATTGCCATTTCTACTCTCCATTGCCATCTTCCATTTTCATCTTTTATTTACTGTCATTTTCATTTCGCAAATAAGCCCTGCTTCAATGCAAATTATTGAGTCCATAGTCTTTTGAGTCTAAGTTCTTTGTAAAAACACCTTGAAGCTTGCATGCCTTAATGGAAAGTCCTCATGATGACAAACAATGGGAATACATTAATGTCCCTTGTTCATCAGATCTTATAGGTGACTCGACATCGGCAAATTCATTCGTACCTAGCAAGATGTGTTTGAGCATCTTGACTCTCATTGTCATCAATGGTGAGAGTTCTTGTGTTGACTAGTTGCATCCATTAGTGGCCACTAAGTCAACAATTTCCTTATGTGTTCGACATCAACACATTTTTTTCACATAGTAGGAATTGTGCCAATGAGTTTTGAAAACATGGAGACTATTATTTTTAGCATTTTGAAGCAGATTCAACAAGTTTTAGTAGAAGCAATAAAAAGTCATATTAACTCTTTATCCATGAATCCTCTTGTTCAACCACTTGAAGAAGAATATGATCAGAATTTTGTAGCCACCACACATACAACTCATCCATTCCAAAGGGTAAGTTAAGGTATGTCATTTTCTAACTTTTGACCATAGAATTCCATAAAAAGCTAGAATGATAATTGTTGGAAAAATATTTCTCTTCCTCATTTCATAAACTTGCCAATACCATCAGTTGGGGGGGGGAAATACATTCATATTCATATCTTGCCATGTACATATCATATTCAGGAGCCCACATACTTCCAACATATACTAACTATTACATTGTTATTATGAGCATACAATGGTTTTTTTTCAAAAAGTGCTTAAAGGATAAATTGGATATAAATAAAATCATGGTTGTCACACAAGAACCAACCATCATGTAATCCAACAAAGATATACTTTGCAACAATAATCAAAATATCATTATGCAAAGTTCAAAGATCAAAAGAGAATGCAACAAAAAAAAATGGTTGTAACACAAGAACCAACCATGTTGCAATTCAAGTAAAAGACTTTGCAGAAATATGAAGTTATCAAATGATATCATGAAAAGTTAAGCCAAAGCTCAAGGATCAAAATAGTTAATGTAATATGTATTGCATGAGGACATGCAATAACTTCAGTTGGGGGGTATGTTGGGTCTTGAAAATGTCATTCATTTCCATTACACTTTCACTATTATGTCCATTATATCACCTCCATTT
>APFE031452526.1:3282-31199 GCA_000404065.3 Pinus taeda | reverse complement strand
TTTGTATAAATAGGAGATCTCTCTCCTTCATTTGTTAGTCTTAGCTTAGCTTGGCTTTTTAGTTCTTTAGCTTGGAGTATGTAGTTCTTTCTTGATGGCTTTGCAAAGTTTTGGAGAGCTTTGTTGTACTTTGTAATTTTGAAGAATTTGAATAAAGCTTTGATGTTCTCAACATGGAAGGAGATGCGAAGTACATGTCATGGAGCATATTAGAATGTAAGGTAGAGTAGATTTTATTTTGTAATTTTGCTTTGATTGCATTCATGTATGTCATTTTATTGCTTTCAAGTTTAATAGTTTAGGTTTTACATTCATGCAAGTGTGTTCAACCGGTTGATTGTAGATTAGTTTTTCTTTACATGTTTTTGCATCAAATAGTGACATGAGATTTGCCTCTGTGCTGAACTTTTTCTTAAGCTTTTCAATTTCAATTATGCTTTGATTTCAGTCTTATTTATTTGTTGTTGTTAGCTAGTTTAGATATCAAATTCTTTATGTCATTTGACGTTATCTCCAGAGCCATGGCTTAACCCCGAAAAGCTACTTGGCGAGCTATCGGATTATAAATAAAGTGATTTGATTTTAATTTCATTCTGCAAGTAGGTAGTTTAGATATCAAGTTCTTCATGTTATTTGACGTTATCTCCGGAGCCATGGCTTAACCTTGAAAAGCTACTTGGCACGCTATCAGATTATAAGTGAAGTGATTTGGTTTTACTTTCATTCTGCAAGTAGGTAGTTTAGATATCAAGTTCTTCATGTTATTTGACATTATCTCTAGAGCCATGAATTAACCCCGAAAAGTTACTTGGCGAGCTATCGAATTATACGTGAAGTGATTTGATTTTGCTTTCATTAATATGCAAGTAGGTAATTTAGATATCAATTCTTCATGTTAGTTGATGTTATCTCTGGAGCCATGGATTAACCCCGAAAAGCTACTTGGCGAGCTATCGGATTATAAGTGAAGTAAATTGATCTTGCTTTCGTTAGTCTGCAATTTTTGGTTTGTTTGAGTGCAATAGTTTAGATTGTATTTCTGTAATTACATGGGCAGCAGAGATAGTGATTTCATGATCAGTATTTCATCTTTTATTTGATTTAAGTAGCTGCATATTTACATTCCTTTTCAACTATTAATTTTATCAATAGCATGTTTTGAGATCTTTTGAAGTGCTAAGTTTTGGAAGCCATAAGGGACATAAACCTTGTCTTGAAATCTACATCCATACTTGACCTTTAAAAATATTCTTAAGACCTTAGAATAAGATTTCCATTTGCATTAGACACTTTAGGAGATCAACAAGAATAAAACCCCAAAACAAGATAAAAACTATAAAACAACGAAGTAAGAAAAAAGGTTAACTAAGCACATATGGTGCACCACACTTCATCAGTTTACGATACCAGGATTGATAATTTATGTAGAGCAATTTAAAACGTTAAATTGACTAGATAAGAAGCACCAAGAGAAAACTGACCAATACAGTCTTAGGAGTAAAGGGGCTCCCCCCACACTTGGGGAGATGCAAGAAAAGATTAGATTGCTGATGAGGAAGACTGATCCACTGGCTGCCCCAAAGCAGAAAATACAAAGCAAGTCCGAGAAGACGGTGGTGGACAAAAGCACATCCATGAGCAGCAAGCTGCAAAACACTCCATCGGACAACACAAACACTAATTTTACCCAGATACCTCAGTGAGTCTACCACCTATAGTTTACAACATTGTTGATGACATGAAGTAAACTTAGGCAAACATCAGTCTGTTCGAGTTCTCCAAGATCCAGAGTCAATGAGATATTATGTTGCGCTCATTGGGACAGACCGCAGCAGACAGCTCAACCTCTACCAATAAGGGAGCAAGCACACCTCCTAGATCACTTTCCACGGTGCTCAATACACTCCATATGGAAGAAGGAAACTCAGGTTTCCCTCCATTCCTACTTTCATTTGAAGTTTTCAACTGCAATGTTCACAACTGTTTGGTTGATTCTAGTGCGGCCAACGTCATGTTGCTCTCCATTGCGAAGAATATCAATGCACAATGGAGTGAGACATCCACGTGAATCATCCAACTTGATTGAACATCGGTACCCGCCATTGGTTAACTGTGAGACGTAATCATCAGACTATCCTATGACGGTCGAGTTCACCAATGCATTAACACAATTGTTATGGACACACTGGAAGCATATGGTCTATTACTTAGTAGAGATTGGTCTAGCAAGCTAGATGGATATTTTGCTACAGACTTGTCTCACATGTGGCTTTCGTAAAAGGGCAAGTGAAACCAGATCCGGTTAGAATCTGAGAGGTATATGAAACATAATGTCACTCCCATCAATGGAGAGAATGAACCATTGGCCTTCGTAGAACTCATGTTCGGCAACTGCCTCCTTGAGACAACATTGTGGTGTTATCCTGCACAACCAGCTCCAACCCCACCAGATGTGCAGTTGGGACTCCTTCCTTGCCCAAATAATGGTAATGAAACTTGTACAACACATTGTACCAATAGTGGCAGTAGTAGTAGCAACAATATTAGTAGTAGTACTAGCACATCAAGTGATCCGTGTACAGATGATCTGTGGACCATGTACTTTGACAGATCAAAGACACAGGACATCTCAGGAGCTGGGTGTGTTTTGATCGACCCTTGCAACAAGAAGCATCTAGTATCAAGTCATTTTGATTTCGAGTGCATGTTGGGCTTGCAGAAATCCATCAGCCTCAACATGGTCATACTCAAAGTGGTAGGTGATTTGGAGATAGTGGTACGAAAGATACGTAACACCATTCATTGTTTATCACCGCATCTCAAAAGTTACCAACAAGAGGTATAGTCACTAATCTTAAACTTTCAAGCATTTAATATCATTGTTGTACCACGTATGCATAAAGCAGCTACCAATGCACTGGAAAATGCAACCTTGAGAATGTCACCGATTAGAGATAGATTTACTATTGAAATTTTGTACAAACCATCTAACCCGAACAACATAAATAACTTACGCGTATTTAATGATGATCAACAGATACTGCATTTCGTGGCCAACGTTGATGTCTTCAATGATGCAACGATAAATGATGACGAGCAAAAGCATTCTCTGCAAGCGGAAGCTAGTAACATGAAAGGTCACATTATCACAAAAGGTGTGGAATCATTGGAAAAGCTATATGAATTGCAATAATGGTTCCAGGGGCCAAGGAATAGCAAGACTCACAGTTCCACCATGAGGCACGAACTGATAAACTTGGGAACAAACAAGAACTGAAGTTTGTCAATCTTGGTACATGTTGTACACAGCAAAAGCGACAAGCCTTTATTTTCTTATTCAAACAGTACCGAGATGTGTTCGCATGGACATATGATAATCTAAGACTTATGACACAAGGATCATCCAACATATCATCCCAATTAAAGAAGGGGTCCAACATATCATCCTTCACTTGAACCCCTCATATAGAAAGAGCTTACTAAGATGTTGGATGCATGGAGCTTATACAAAGTTAGACATTCCACATGGGTCTCCAACCTTGTTCCTATACGAAAGAAGTCCAAGGAAATCCACTTGTGTGTCGATTTTCGGAATGTAAACCATGCCTTGGACAAAGACAACTACCCCGTGACATCCATGGACCATATTTTGCAAATAGTATTAGGGGCACATATGTTTTCTCTCCTTGATGGTTTCTCAAGATACAATTAGGTTCTGGTAGCAAAACGTGTTATACTCAAAACTACTTTATGTACCAAGTGGGGTATGTTTGTTTATAGACGAATTTGATTCGGGCTTCTAAATGTAGGCACAACATTTTAGCGTGCTATGGACATTGTCTTTCATAGAATCATTGGACAGAGCATGGTGGTATACCTTGATGATGTGATTGTGTTCTCAAGAAGATAAGAAGACCACATATGCCATCTGAAGAAAATCTTTGAGAATCCCAAAAAGAGTGTATTCATAATGTCGGAGGGGAGCCTCCTCAATCACATTGTTTCCAAGAGTTGGATCAAGGTGGATCTAGACCGGGTTCAAGCCATTACACATATTCCTCACCCAGTCAATAAGAAAGCCATGCAATCCTTCTTGAGCAAGATAAACTTCCTCCAAAAGATCATCTCAGATTATGTGCAGATAGTTAAGCCCATGCAGGACATGATCAAGAAAGATGTAGTTTATAGCTAGCGTAAGAAGGAAAGGTGTGCATTCACCCAGATCAAGCAGGCCATTGTGGAAGAACATATGCTCTACAACCTAGATTTCATGAAATATTTCCTGATATACACCTTCACTTCCAATAATTCACTCGCTGCAATACTCACTCAGAAAGATGAAGCTAATGATGAACGTCCCATCTCTTTCATGAGTGCATGCATCCAGGGACCAGAGCTCAACAACCCCACCATTGACAAGCAATCTTATGTAGTTTATAAGGCGGTGAAACACTTCAGGCCCTACTTGCTAAAAACCACTACATAGTCTTCGTCCCCCCCCTAGCAGTCCACACATTGCTTGTATAACAAGAACTGGGTGAATGACGTACGAATTGGATGAGAGGCTTACAAGAATAGGATCTTGAAATCAAGCCAGTGCATAGGATCAAAGGACATGGGCTCTGCAAACTTGTAGCTGAAGCAGTGCACACTCCAGAGAATGAAGAAGAGCTAGAGGCACATGAATCAGAGAAGGTACTTCAATATTTGCATGATGGACCCACCGGAGGTCACTTTGGGGGAAATACCATGCCACCCAAAGTTATGTGAGCTGGTTTTTACTAGCCCACATTATTCAAGGATGCACATGATTATGCCTGCAAGTGCTCAGTCTGTCAGCGATGCACCAATAGAACACAAAGACCAGTAGCCCTACCTCACCCTATTGCAGTGACCAAACCATTCCAACGGTGGGGCTTGGATATCATTGGGGAAATTTTCCCTCATTCATCAAAATAACAATGTTATATTCTAATAGCAACTGACTGTGATCGACAAAGGAAGTTCCTCTCAAGCAAGTGAATGACCAGGAGGTCATCAGCTTCCTCCAGCAGAATATCATCTTAAGCTTCGACGTTTCGGTATCACTTGTTTTTGAAAATGCAACTATTTTTCATCTTTGAAACTCTATTGTTATTGTTCTGCCCTTATATTATTATTGTTATGTCGGCTCTGATTATATTATGACCCCTTAGACTCCTATATATATAAAGGAGGTCTTTTCATTTGTATCATCCAAGAATTGTTCATTTGTGTAATGTAAAGGAGGTTTCCCCCTTGAAGAGGCTAAATTCTAAGGCATTTTATTTCTTTTCTATCTTTTTGTGAGCTGGTTTCATAACAGGTATTGTGCTAAAGCATTCATCGAACTACTACCTATAAGGAAAGGGTCTAGTAGAGTCCATGAACAAAAAACTCATCTGTATAATCAAGAAGAATGCATTATGGGCTGACCATGTAACACCTAAGCCCTCTCTAAATACCTCACCATACTTCCAGGTTTATGGTAAAGAAGCCATCCTTCCACCAAATATTTACTTGCCTGCACTTTAGCTTTCCCAAGAATCCCAAGGCAAGCCTTTCCAGCTAGTTCAACATAGGATGGATGCTCTCGACAAGATTCATGAAGAAAGGATGAAAGAAAAAGAAAAATTCACACTCCACCAGAACTGTATCAAGAGATGGTTCGATAAGAAGTCTGCAGGTAATGACAACTTCGATGTAGGTGACTTAGTTTTGAAATGGGATAAGCCCCATGAAGACAAAGGAAAACATACAAAGTTCCAATCCCTGTGGATTGGCCCATACACATATCGTTTGTGATCACTTGACGGGAGGATTGATAACCTTCCTGTCAACGGCCAAGATCTCAAGCATTATTTTCAGTAGGCCAGGCCGCACCCATGCCATGTACATAGTCTGCTTCTTGCTTATTGTTTTCATATTGTTTGATTTGCTTATTATCTTTGTTTTCCTCTTTTTTATTATGCTTACTATTTTTGTTCACATTGGTTTTTTTTGTTTGATATATTACTATTTTTGCTTCCAGAAATAAGTGCTACCAACTACTACGTTCTGGATTCTGAATACAATATGTGGCTGAAATTTGAGGAAACTTGTGACACTGCAACACTTGGCCAGTCTTGTGTTCGGCTTCCTTGTGCTTGGTTGTAACCTTTGGCCAATGAAGGGAAAATATGAACCATTTGCAAGGGAAGTTTTGGTACAACTATGAACCTGTATCTGCACTAGGAAGCCCCATTCCTATACTCAGCCTTCTGCTCTGTGTGTTCAAGCTCATCCAACCAGTAGAAACAGAGAAGGGGAAAATATAAACAAGAAAACCTATGTCAGAGGTCTTACATGCTTCTCTGAAGGAGCAACCTCTTCTGCTCTCAATAATTTGGGATCCCTCTTCCGCCCCAAAAATAAATAAGTGCATGTGCACAATCCTCTTGAAAAATACAAAGGAAAAAGAAGAGAAAGGCTTCCTATGCAGAGAGGTGAAGCATGCAACTCCACCAGGGTACTGACCAAGCTCACTGGAAGTGGAGAAATGTGTGTGTTCATGTGTGACTCTGTCAGGGTACTGCCCAAGCCTGCTAGCAACAGAGCAACACCAAAGATGAAAACTTATACTCAGAAAATCTTCAACTCGCGAGCTAAACCACCCTTCCCAAGTTCGAAACACTGAGATCTAAGCTAAAATTTTAATTGTGTTTGATTGAGTTGGAAAATGGTGAACCATGTATGTCCATGGGGTAAGTGGGGAAGCTGAAGTAACCCACACAGCAATTCAATACTCCCTAAAAGAACAAGGCCCTATGCTAGCAATGAACCGAAATAGAAAAGCTAGATTTCTACCAGTGTGTCACCAAGTGTTGTAGCGGCTACAACCACCCTCCAAAATTTTGGCCTGCACCAATTTCAAAGCCTCCCTTGAGAGTTTCACTTGATGATTGCACACACTCGGGTTCACTCTGTGAGCTCATGTGAGTCCTTTCATCTACCTTGCTTGTTCATTTCATTCGGTTTCTGCATGCTGGTGTCTAAGTCATGCTTGTGACCATGTTCTGGTTATGCTCAAAGTCTTTGCTTCGTATGTGCTTGTTGTGTTTGCTATGTAAGCATTTGTTGCACTTACACATAGAGTCACATTCACAGTCACATAAGCATCGTCTCGATCAATGAATGGTCAATCACTAGTGTCGCGCTTGTCACTTACACCATCGGTCAGTCATGTTGAACATGTGTGTCTAGATGGTTTGAGTTGTTTCGTTGTCGATTCATGTCAGTGTGTGTTTGTATGATCACCTATGGATATTTTGATCATTCACACACTTAGTCATTTTGCTAAAATTCCGATGACCAAACTCTCCTCTAACAGCTGGACCATCACCCCGCCATCGACTCGATCGACCGTCAGCCAGAATAGTGCAAAAGCTCCAAGCTAGTCTTTTCAAGTTGCGTTGCTCGCAAGAAATCCAATCAACTCTCATGTTGGCCACCCGGAGAGTTGGACCCAGCGGTCACCCCAGGAATGACTCCCTTAAAAATTTGTGCAGAGGCCATTGACCTTACTTGCTCCGCTGACTGAGGAAATTACACAGACATGCTAGACAGACACCAAGTGGTCATCCATGTCTCCCTCAGAAAATTGCGCATTTTTCCTAGTCAGTCATCCCGACAGTTGACCCACTACTCATATAAGAAACTGCACAATCTTCATGAGCATTCCTTCTGCTGCCCAACAGTCTGCTTAGCTCAAAAATTACGTAGAGATGATCAACAAGCTGGCCTCCTGGATTCAGTGCAGTTTCCCCTATCAGCAGCTCTTAACAGCAGACTACCAATTCCCTCCAAGAATTGCATAGTTTTTACTGTCAGTAACTGAGCAACCAACTACTAGTTCCCTCTAGGAATTGCACAGTTTTGGTTGCTAGTGACCCAAGCAGCCAACTGCCAATTCCCTCTAGGAATTTCACAGTTTTGGCTGTTAGTCTCCCATGTAGTTCCTCCCAAAAACTGTGCAATCCCTTCTTGCTGACCCTCCTTACAGCTTAGCCTGTTCCTCCAGAAAATTGCTCAAATTTGGCCTTTCAGCCCCTGCTACCCACTCATTCTAGAAACTGCGCAGATCCTACCTACCTTGCCTTCCTGCAACTTAGACTACCCCTCCCAAAATTAGCGCAATTTTTCCTTCCACCCGAGCCAAACCTCACAAACAGTCACTATCAACTTGGACTGTCCATCTCCATCACTTAGTGACTCTTGTACAGTTTTCATCAGCAGTGCATGGAGCCATCATCCTGCTTCACAACCTTATTTCCTCTCCCAGTCACCTACATCCGAAATGATCATGTGTTATGGTAGACTAGGAGGTTTTGGATTTGATGTCATCTCATCATGAGTGACTGTAGGTACAAGTACACCAACAAACATGGCAAGATGACTAATGGGATGAATGAAGGGAGCACATGCAAAAGGACAGGTTCACCAACAGATGAACGAACAGTGCATGCAAGGAGATGTTCTCACCAATGGATGAATGGACGAACATGCACCTTCGCAAATAGATGAGCCTGTCAAGCCTTCCAACATGCAAGCAAGGAGAAACATGCCAAAGCTTCATCAAGAAAACCAAAGATCATCAAAGACTTTGTGCACTTCTCCATGCAGAGGTGAAGCTGTGATACACCATGAAGACATCCATCACCTAGCAGCACTGTAGCTCGACATGCATTCCAATAACAACATGAATGTACCAACACAATCATGTCGAGTCATTTCGCCCACATCTCTACTATGGGCTATGTTCTCAATCAATTTGATGTAACGTGGAAGTTCAAGAGACCCACTTGTTGAACAGAGAATCATGTAAGTCAAAAAGTCATGGAAGACAAATTTTCATGAGGGTAGTTGAATAGCCACAAGGGTCAATTTCACCGTTGGCTTTAAATACCCCCTCATTTGTACATGAGAGGACTCTACACCTCAACTCCTCCCACATAGCCAAGAGAATCTGCAATCTTTTCTTTGAGGAGTAAGTAGTGGCTCCAATTCCCTGCACTCAGGGTTAGTGATGTATGGTGTAACGATGTGTCTTAGAACTTTCTCTTAATTCATAAGCCTGCCAATAGGCCAGCACGTTTTCACACATGTATTGCAACTGTTGTAATACTAATATTTAACACTTGTGATGCATGTTGCTTTAATTTGTGTTGTACATCTAAACTATTTCACTTGTTGTAATACATAATCTATTAATGGAAATGTGTTTTATATGTTGTTAACTTTGTCTCGCCCATGTAGACTACTCTCCCATACACCAGACAGACCTTTCACATAAAAAAAATTGTAACAATTGTTGCACTCATTCAGACTCATCTGTTGAGTGTTGTACGTGTTATCTTACTTTGTGTGTTGTGATTTCCGCATTCGTGTGGACTGATCCTCCAGAATTTGTGCATGTCCTGTTATGTTGTGTGTTCCTAGCCGAGTTGGGACTTCATCCCAACCAACTTGGTACTCACTCCCACCCTCTCCCTCTACAGTGAAAGAACCATTGACACAAGTAACACTTACACTCACCAGGCACGTGAACCTCACTTCTTGAAGAAAAAACAAACCACTCTCCTATGTTGACAAGCAAGAGTTGAGGAAAATCCTTAGGACAATGGTAACCAGGCCATCATACCGGATGGGACTCCCACACCAAACAGTGTGAGGTTTAATTGGGACTTCATACTAAGGTGATCCCATGAGTGTTGGTGGGTCCAGCACCATCAACACATCCCATAATATCTTTCAACTTCCATTTGCGTCAAATTCAACTATTTAAGTGTCTCCTCCTTTTTCCGCTACTACTCATTACTGTTCTACTTGTTCCTCTATGCCCACATCGAGGAATTTTAATGCCTTCACCTGGATTTGTTTTACCCCAATAAAGAGATAATTTAAGCCTTTGACTAAAATATATCAGTAAGGAAGAGACTTGGTTTGGGAAGGTACTCTCATTTCATTTCGTCTTTTATGGCCATTTCTTACCAAACAATCCATGAGGTCCCGCTTCACAGAATCTTCCCAAAGTAAAAGGAGCTTGTTCAACTCAATGAGGAAGCTTCCATTGGAGACTGGTATGTCTATGAGGATCACACAAAAATTCAGATTTATGGATGTGAACTCCCTCCATATCATCTATCAGTATTTTTTCCAGTGAGGATATTCACCCTCGAGTTCATCATGCAAATCCTCAGTGTATACCTACTCTAATTTGTACCAAAAAATAAAGGCTACATTTTTAAAATGGGATAGCCGGTAGGTCCTTTTGTGATAAGTACTAGACAGGCCTTCAAAATAGTTGAGGCCTTGCTCGAAGGCATGCAGTTTGAGAAAGGAAAAATTTGGCATTGTGATCCCCAATCCATCCTTGCTCGAAGAAGGGAAAATATTAAAGCCTCAACTTATGTACATGATCCTAAGCTCGAGGTTGAATGGAAATCTAACTTTGATTCCTAGCCTCTTCTTATATAAATGGAGACGGAATCCCCAGTTAGCACGAACAAAGCACAAAAGAAGATTGATCACACTTCAGGGACAACTGACGTGGAAGAAGGAACTATTAATAAAAGGGAAAGAAGTCAAGGGCCTGAACAAGAACATGAACATGAACAGGAGGAAGAATAGTTCATCCATATTGAAACACAAGCCTTTGATATCCCAGGTTTCCAGATCAATTTGGAAATACCACCAGTTGCTTCATCAACATCATCAACTAAGATAGTTGTCCCATAATCCGCGGAAAGCCTTTATGCTACAAGAACATGTTGGTCACAAGGTAAGGCCATCCAAGTGAGAAACATGAGAGCAAAAGAAAAATTTCACCAAGAGATCACCTCCAAGATAACTCCTCGACACACCATGGTACTATCTGCGATGGGCCTAGAGAAAGAGGAGAGGAAAATAAGGTTGTAACATCCCTTAATCCAAACCCTACCTTCTCGCTCCCAGTTCTAGGATTTGGATGTGTCTCTGGATCTAACTAGTGTCCCTTTGGTAGACAAGGTCAATTTACACATGAAAGTGGGAGAGATGTTGTATAATGACATCAACAAGCACTAGATGACCATCAACTGGGCTCAAATCTATATAGATAAAATCTCTAAAAGGGTAAAGATGGAGAAGATCAAGTCCTGTGCAATTTTTCAATAGAAGGAAGTATATAAAGAGATAATCATGAAGATGGATGTCGATCCCGAGGATAAGGAAACAGTGATAATCATGAAGATGGAGGTCGATCTCGAGGATAAGGAAACAGTGGAAACTATCTTATAGGCCACTCAGAAAGAGAATCTACAGATGAGACGATAATTAAAGATGCCTGGGGATAAGCACATTCAAAATCCTGAGTTGATCCGACGCGAAAAGGAGAAAGAGGTTTTAATGCAAGAGCTGACCGAGAGGAGGAACATAGTTACTACCTTAGAGATGAGAGTAACGGATTTACAGAATATAATCGCTTCTCATGTTTGCACAGTAGTAGTGCGTGAAGATCCTCAAAACCCCACTAATCGCCTCACCTAGGCATTAACCAAGCTGAAACTATCTGAAGGGGAGTTAATGAAGGCTCAAAGTGGCTTAGATGTCACCAGAGTTCAAGTAGCTCAGAAAGAGAAGCCGCTCCAAGATTCGATTGCAAATACAGACAAGATCACTATGGATCTACAAAGTGCCACTCAAGAGAATGAGGAACTAAGGACCCAACTCAAAGGAAATTTGGCTCTCATTGAGACTGGGCAGTTTATCTGGGACAAGATCATTTACGAGATCAACCAAAGCTCGGAACAAATAGCCTTAATACATGATCAGAATAACCTCAGTGTTGAATGTTCCCCTTCTCTCCTAAATTGCAAGCAGGCAAGCATCACCAACTCTTAGTATGATAAGAAATACATTAAGTTCCTAATTAAGAGGTCAATTGGGGAGATAAGGCCACTTAATATAGTTGATAGAATGGATGCAGTGGCGGAAATTTCAAAGGTTATTTCAAAGGAAGAATCCAGAGCTAAAGAAGAATAGAGCCTAGAAAGGTTTAAAAAGGAGGTGGCAACTTTTGATGATAACTTCAACAAGCTCCTTGAAGCCAGGTTACCTAAATTTTGGGAGGTAAATGGAGAGTTGTTCACACATGAGCTACATACCCAGAAAATGACCGAGATTAAAAGCAGGACTGAAGAAACTCTCCAGAAAACGTCGGTCCTTAAAGGAACAACCGTAATTAATTTACTTGAGAAATAATTTCACCTTCTCGAGATGGTTAAAGGTACCTTTTAGCGGAAACTGGATTATGCAAGGGAAATCCATCTCAGTCTTCATTATAGAGAATTCAACTTTATTCCTTCGCCTCCTCCAGCCATGTGGCAGTGATGCGAACAATTTTCCAACCCCCCACTACTTCAGATGGTTCATCCTTGGGATTCAAATGCTTCTCACCAAGATTCAACACCATCTATTCATTCTTGAAATATTATGCTTATTGTGCCAACTATGGCCTTTTAGTTCACTTTCCAGTTATCTTTACTCTAGGTTTTACTATGTTTTTGGCAAGACATTTTATTATGATTAGAAGCGTTGTGCTCTTGTGCATGCTATAATTTTGATATGTTATTTTTGCAATGATGGAAAAGATCAAGTAAGAATATTTCTTCAACAACCTATGTTTCAAGGTCTGTATATATATATATGATCTTGACAAAGGAAAATAGGTTTAGAATTTTAGAAAGAAAACTCTATGTTATTTTTGGGATTGTTTCTGATTCTTTGAAGTATGTATCACTCAGATTATTAATGAAAATTAATGGTGATTCCTTTGTTCCAGGATTACAATATGTCTTCTCCCTATTATAATTTCATAATGTTCATGTTCCTCTTAGATTCCACATTATGTAGCTGCCAGATATGTTTCCTTATTTCTTACAGATTCATTTGAATTAAGATGTTAACACAAATGCCTATATGATCCTTTGGAAACTAAATCTTTAATTGCGCTCTGTGAATCTTTGCATCCATTCCTTTTTTCATATTCATCATGTCTTTCTGAACTTAGAGAAGTGTGGAATTCTCGATATTTCGAGCTCTACATGATGGGTTACTTCCTCCCTTTCTTTCTTATTTTGTATTCCTACTAAAGTAATTGATTTGTAATTCCTTGACCTATTTGGTCTCCTCAATTTATCATTTATGCTTATGACTATCATATATATATGAATGTACAAAGAGATCATGGATTATGTCTTTATTTGATGATTGAACCAAATAAATTCTCTGTGTAAGAAAAGTTGTAAGTGATGTCTCTATTATTTCAAGAACTATGAGAGACACATCAGATCTAGGTGTTCTAGGCATTTGTCTCTTAGCAATCAGAGGTTGTCTCTAGAATCAACAACAAGTTCATTCTTTCCATTCAAGGGAGTGAAAATGTGTTTCATTTATCTTTTCGAATCCACCCAGATTTGATTATTTATGCCCTTATGTGGAAGACATAAATGTGACCAGTCCATGGTAGAGTACCCTTGTAGCTTGCTCGACCAATATCTGCTCAATCACACTCCATATGTTTCCAGAATTTCCACAATCACTATGTTGATACATTGGTGGACTTGCCCATCGAATGATAAGAAGATGGTCACATCTTTGAGTTCACCAATTGCATGGACATGATTTATGTCCAGCTGAATAATCTGTGCATCTATTTTGTCCCATTATGCATTGATTTTCTTGGCAACAGATAATGACATTAAGTTCACCAATGCACTAGAATCAAAAAAGCAATTGTGTACTTTGAAATTGAATAGTTTGAAAGTTAACAAGAAAGGTGGGCAGAGAGTATTTGCATTCATTGTTAACACATTAAGCACATATTTGAGAGAGCCAGAAGAATTACCAGATCCCTTGTCTGAAGAGGCAACATTACCTATGGTGGTCTACCCAAGTTCCCGTAAGAGGATGTCCCACTGGCTCATGATCTTTGTTAACTCAAACATTGAAATGTTTGCACGAACCTTCTTCATGTCATGAAATATGTTGTAGTCCACAGTAAGAATAATGGACGAAGTTTCTAGGGATGTAACTTGGTTTGCAACTTCCAGAGTGATAATTTTGTCCTTACTACTCGTGGAAGCAATTTTCAATGAGACTACTTTCCCATACTTGCTCTGATTGTTTTTCACTAAGTTGACTTGTGGGATGATTTTCCTCAACATATTTTCTTTAAATTTCTACCTTGGAAACTTAACTGTAGTGGCTAGCCTTGGCTTCTCAGGTTGTACTAGTTGGTATGCTTCTAGGGATAAACATCACTCGGAGGATGCTTATCGACAGTACTCTTTTGGGCTGCCAGTATATTGTTAAACATGTTTAGTGCATACCCGAAACTTGGAGGTTCATTGGCTGCAACAACTTCTTCCTTTTCTTCTACAGGCTCAATCTGCTCCTCAACCATTACCACATAAACATGATGCATAACAAGCATGCTCATGGCCTGATTCCACTTTGGTCACATTTTCTCATAATGACATTGTTGATGATAATACCAATATTGATATGTGCCCAAGTGTTCAATATTCAATACAACATTGGAGCTTTGTCAGTTGGTTGCTACTACTGCCAGAAGTTGTAGTCCTTGTAAACATGTTGAATCTGGGAGGCTTGTTTCTCACAGTGGGGTCATTTGACCTATATTTGAGCTCCACCATCTTGTTTGCAGAGTCTTGACAAGACAGGTCAAGCTTTCAAGATCAGACAATTCTTTCTCTTTGGCCTTGCTTAGGGAGGCTTGAGACCTTTTACCTGTGTATTTGTAGTCTTTTTTTGGTTCATCTTTTGATATGACTCCAATTGTGTATAGGTCCATATCAAAAATGATAACCTCTTCATATTTTTCCGTTAGTGTTTGTTTCAAAGTTACTTGACAAACTGCGCAATGCTTGTTGGAAAGGCAAAAGTGTAGTAAGCTTCTGAAAATTTATTCAAGATGTAGTTGAACCTTTGGTTGAAGTCTTTCAATTTCTCCTTTTGCTCCATCTTAAGATTACCCAACTCTTTTAATAACATGGTAGGGGGTCTTATCATCAACATTTTTTTCAAGTAATATTTCCTTGAAACCCCTCCAATTCTGGATGGAATTCAGGGGAAGGTTGTGATACCATACGACTGCTCTACCATACAACTTCTCAACCATCTAAGGTACATGGAAAAATTCTACATGCAACATAATCATGAAATACCTAAAGTGTCTACAGATGTAGGTAAAATTTGTCCAAATGGCCTTCAACATTCACTGTTTTATCAGGTTCATACTTCATTAGGAGCTTCTCTGCATGCTTTGGAATCTCGTGTAAAACACCCAGAAGTGCAAGTGGGCCCCCAGTCATCCAATGTAGATCTTGGCATGCCATGTCTTCTTCTTTTCTATCCTCCTCTTCTATGTTAGAATCTAATGGATCTTCCTCCTTTTCCTCTTATCTGCATGACCCACAAGAAGTTGTATTTGAGAGTACAATGTTCTCTCCGTTACCACTGTGAAAGAGTGGAGGCACTTCTTCCCTTTCCACAAAGTTTGCTAATTCTTCAAGAGTGGGAATAACCACATATTCAAGAGTAGAAACCAGTATCCCTATGGGGGTGGTCTTGTTCTTCTTTGGAGAATATGGAAGACTAATTACTCCCGGGATTAATCCAAATTTTTTTTCAAACCAATGGGTTATAGGACAGATGGCCCAAATCTGATCATATGGGATTTCACAAGTCTATTCAAGCTTGGGCTGAGAAGATTCACCAAATTTAGTAACACGATTAGGGGAGATGCAATGAATGCCACCGAATTGAACAATTGATGAGATGTTGGGGTTGGTGGGGTTATCAACCATAAAACACTTGAGACCCTCCTTCTAGCACCATAAATGTTGACGGTGCTGGACTCGCCAACATTCAAGGGATCTCCCCGATGTGATGACCCAATTATACCAATGTTGCATTAATTGTTATCGGGATAATATCGGCGCGAGGAAAAAATCGTAATTATCGGTAAAAAAAAAAAAAAAAATAGGGAAAAAATCGTTTGGTACAAAAATATTCTTTTTTTTTTCATTTTTTTTCAATTTATTTAATATCTAAACCATCTAAAACATAAAATAAATACATTGACACATAAATATGATAAAAGAACTAATATATAAGATGTTTAATATCATTTCTAGTGCTAAAATCATACATAACAGTGAATCATGTCCTGAATAGTAAGTCCTGACTCCTGAGTCCCAACTCAGCCTCAAAATATCAACAAAAAATATAATAATGTATCTCATGATTCATAATGTCATATAAAATAAAATGAACAAAATAACTAAAGTCTAATACTATTGATTTCCTCTACCCCTCGTGCGAGAAAATGCCACAGCTTTCCCTTTCCCTCTAGATGTAGATGCTGGTGCTGGTGGAGTTGGAAATGGAGTCTACTGTGCTATAGAAGTTGAAGAACTAGAAGTAGGAGCTATAGGAGGTAGAACACGTCCTCTACTGGTGGCTGGGGTAGCCCAGGCAAGTGGTGTCACCTCCTCCTCCTGTTCCTCCTCCTCCTCCCCCTCCACTACATCATGCACTAACCAATCATCAGCAAACTCCATGAGACGCCTCTCGGCCTCAACCCTCCATGCAGTAGTGGTGTCATTCCCATCCAATGAGATGGCCTCCATATAAGGTGTCCTCTCAAGTTGCCTCACCCATAGTCAAAGATTTTAGTAGACGTAGACCATGTCATTAAGTTGTTGAGACTCCAACCTGTACAAAGATCATGAAATAATAATTAATAATTATAAAAAAAATATTGTTTAATGAATTCAAAAATTTATTTGGAAATTTGCAATATTTTAAATATTTAAGTGTTAACATGTTGCGCTTCTTGTTGTGTATTTTTTCAAATATACTCCAGTTGCACTCACATCCTGAGGAGCTACATGTTTGGCTAAGGATGCGAATGGCAAGCTTTTGTAGAAGGGGTACCCTGCCACCATACATTCTCCACAATGCATCTACAACGAAATTACAAATAAAATTTTAAATAAACATAAGAAAAAAATGGAATTTGAAGAGACAATGAAATTTGAAACAAAGTTACAAACTAAAAAATACCTGGCATTTTAATCATCCTATCAATCACAGTCATGTCAAAGCCAAATGTGCCACCTGCTATCCTATATTTCTCAATTTCTTTAGAGATCTCTATACGTTCTGCTGGAGATAACACCATCTTTTGGACACAAGATAAGAATCCATCCATGATCTCACCATCAAATACAAACCCACATGCGTAAGAAAATGCGAGGTTCAGGAAAAGCCCAGCAGCATGAATAGGATGATGGAGTGTGTTGTTCCATCGCTCATCAATCACTCCCCATAGGAGGAGTTGTCTCTTAAACCCATCATCTCCCTTATCATCATAGTAGGCTCGAATGGCTTCTTTGGCCCTGTCCATGGCCTCGTACAAATAGCCCATTGCGGGCTTCTCACCATCAACTAACCGAAGAACCTTTACCAAAGGTTCAGTAATGGCGCACACCTCCTACACTCCTGCCTAGAAGTCTTCCTGGTATGAAACTAGTCTGCATACTGCCTCTCCCTTTGGTTTGCAGCTCATTGGCAAAGCACGCCACTCCTCCGAAAGAAACATTCTCTTCACATCTCACATACAATTCAAGAGGTATTGAAGAGATATGAAACTGGTGGCAAACCGTGTAATGGCGGGGTGCACTAACTCTTTTTTATTGGTAAATCTTCTCATCAAGCTAAGCACAGATGTATGGTTATATATAATTTTTTTAATGCTTTTGGATGAGTCAACAATATCTTTGACAAAGAGAATTTTCCCTATGTCCTCCAACATCAAATCAATACAATGTGCAACACAAGGTGTCCAAAATAAAGTAGGATGCCTATCCATAAGCATCCTACCAGCAGCAACATAATTTGGAGCATTGTCCATTATGACTTGGACAACATTTTCTGCACCCACCTCCAAAATAAACACATCTAGAAAATCACATAAAGTTCTTGCATCTTTGATTTGTGCAGATGCATCAATATATTTGATAAACATAGTCCCCTTGGGACAACTAACCAAGAAGTTTATAAGGGTTCTCTGCTTTTGGTTAGTCCAACCATCTGACATAATAGTGCATCCTGTTTGTGCCCATGATGCCCTAAAATCCTCCAATATTTGGGTGCAGTCAAGCTTTTCATTTTGAAGAATCCAGCCTCTGAAATCATGATAAGAAGGGATTTTGTACTCTGGGCCAACAGTTGCAATAACATCAATAGCAGGTTGGAAAAATGGATTATTCCTTACAATGCTGAAAGGAATATCACTCCAAAGGAGAAATTTTGCCAGCAACTTGTCAACTTGTTCTTTGTCAGTTCTTTTTAGCATTGAACTGATAGATGGCTATGAACCAGGTGTGGTTCGAGGAACAAAAAATGATGTGGCAGCTACTGGATTGGTTGATGCTGCAGTAGAACCAGTGCCACTTGCTTCAACTGACTTTTTTAGTTGCCTCTTCACTTCTTCTTTGGCCTCTCTATTCCGGTCTAAAGCTTCTAATGCTTTCATGACTCTTTGGATGAGTTCAAGATTTGTATTTTTGCAAGGCCCTACATCAAATCCAGGTATTTTTGCAAGGTGATGCTTCAATCTGTACACCCCCCCAGACATATGGTGCCCACACAACTTGCAAGTCAAGTTTAGTCTATCATTCGGAGCATCAGGTTCAACATATTCCCAGAAAGGATCCAATTTCCTTGGCATGTTTGATTTTGAACTTTGAAGTTGAAAACTTGAATTGTGTTTCGGTGAAGTTGTGAACCTACGGGAAAATAAGGATTACAATTCAGTATTTACAAATTACAAACTTAAAATTTAGTATTTTAATTTTTACATTTTACAAAAACTAAAAAAATAACTTACATTTTAAGAAACCCCATTCCAAACCCAGCCAAAAAAACTAAAAAGAAATTACATTGGACAAATGTCAAAAACCCCATTCCAAACCCAACCAAAAACAATGAAAAAAACAAAAACAAAGTTTCAAAACAATGAAAACAAAAAAAAAAATTGGTGCCCATACCATTTTTATGGAGATAATCGGTCTCCTCCTTAGCACACTCTTTGATTTTCTCCTCCACGCACTTGATTTAGCTCCAAGCCTCTCCAAGCAAAATCTCCAAGCCCTCTCCAACACTCCACTGCCCTCCGCACACTCAGCTATGCAAATGAAATGAAAAGAAACTATTTTTTGGCTTATAAAAATGCGCTATGCCGACATCCAATGATAATTTGGGAAAAAATCACAATTTTTATGGAAAATCACGATTTTTTCGTAAAAATCGCGTATAAAAAAAACGCGAGAAGTACTCACGATATTCTCGTTTTCGGGAAAAAATCACGCTAAAACAATAAAATCGTGATTTTAACAACACTAAGTTAGACCTCACACTGTTTGGTGTAGGAGTCCCATCTAGTATGAAGGCCTAGTTACCAAATTCTTAAATATTTTCCTTGGCTCTAACTGCCAGCAAGAGAGAGGGATGCAATGGTATCTTAAAAAATCAAGAAGGTGTGCCTAGTGAGTGGTAAGTTGCAATTGTGTCATGGTTCTTCTACTATGGAAATGGGAGAAAAGTGAGACTCTAAGTGAGAGGTAATAGTACCACCTAAGAAGAGGCACACATGAAACAAAAGGGTTTTTCTAACATCTGGTGGAATAGTCCACAGTGGATGTGACAGTCGTTACAACCAACAAGTGAAGAAAGATTTGTCTAATATCCTATAAAATAGTCCACTAGGATGGGAAATTAATAACAACCATTACAACACATTCTCATTAAGATGAGTACTAAAATAACCGAAATAGTTAAACTATCTTAGCACATGTTAAAGAAAACATGAAATACAGACATCCCTAGAATAGTCTTACAAACATTCATAGTCCATGCATGAAGAATGTCCTAGCCTTGAAGGATTTTGTTATTAAGTAAAAGTTCCAAGACACATGTTTACAATGTACATCACTAGCTCTAGTAGTGGAGCATTGGATCCACTACTTTCTCCTCAAAGAACTAGCTTATGTCTCTGATGCCTTGCAGGAGGAGCCAAGGTGAAAATTCCTTTTCTCATACAATGAGGGAGTATATATAACCAAGGGTAACTCGTTGACTACCCTCATGATTGTTTGACTTCCTATGACTTTTCAACTTACATGACTCTTTACATTCCATGTGTGTCCTTTGGACTTCCACTTTACAATACATTTTGAATACAATATACATGATCCACAATAGTGATGTGGCATATGATCACTCATGACATAACATGCCATGACACTACTGACATGGACAAATTGATGATGTGGAAATGTCAAGTCATTGTTTCTTCTAAGTGTTGGATTTCTTCTTGAAGATGCTTTCTCTTCACCTTTACATGGCTTGGTGATGTAGAATCTCCAATGATCTCTAGTATTGAATAATGGTTGTAAACTAGTGTCCCTTTTCTTTCTATTGATCGATCAACTAAAAGATAGGCATGTTTACCTCCTCCTTCTCCTTCTCCATCATCTTTCCATGACATGATAGTGTACCTGTTCTTGCAATTTACCCATGATGACATCAATATGAAATCCCCCTAGTCTAAGATGATGCATTCTGATCCATCAACTGAGCCTGAAACAAGATACATGTTGGGAAGAGGGACTTGGTGAATACACAGTGTGTAGTTCTAGCAGCCAAGGGGAAAACCTTAAGCTCTTAGACTATGTCAAGTGCAGCTCAGGCAAGCCTAAAGGACAAGATTGTGTAGTTTCAAGAGTCAGTGGAGATAATTTGAGGGAATGGACACTGGAAGATCTAACTATGTAGTTCTAAAATTAATGGAGGTTGGGCTACTATGCAGCTGCAAAGTTCAAGGAATCAGGGAATGAGATTGAGGCTTGAGGATGCAAAGTGCGCAATTGAAACCGCGCTAGAGGACATAACTGTGTAATTCTGGAGGTCAAGGTCGGGACTTGGGCACAGGAAATGTGCAGTGCAATAGTCCTGGGAGACATGAAATGCACATTGAGTAGTGCCAAGCAGTAAGGTCATAACTTCGAGGGCTAAGACTGCACAATACACAGTTCAGAAGGGGACTGGTGAAGCTAAGTTGCTCTGTCAGGAAGTTTTTTTTGAAAATGGCTAAGTGTGAGATAGGTGATGAACTATGATGAACCTTGACTGTGATCACAAACTTAGAATACTTTGAATACATGAAAGCATAGATAATCTAAACACATAAACAAAGCATTTCCCTCTGTGTGATTGCTTTACGAAAAGATATGACAAGTGCGACACTTAAGATATAATTTGGGACAACCGTGGTGACACTTGTGCAACAGTGCTCAGGACTTTGTTCATGAGTGTGATAGATGTTTACATAGTTAGAAAAACTGATATACACAAAGATAGACCTTTGAAACCACTAGAATAGGCTAGCAAACATTGCACAATAGTCAAACATGTTGAAAGATGACAATTAACGTAACATGCAAAAGGGGACAAAACATTGTAAGAAATGTCATGAAATAAGCTCTAATGTTTTCAAAAACAATGTAAAAGCCCACAAAAGGCTCCAAAATTTAGTATAAGCCAAAATTTTGGAGGTTGTTGCACTAACTACAACAACTCATGAATGAGGTTTTTTTCCTCATAAATGAGATGAGAGATACCATCCTCTTTCCATTAAGGCTTCTTGGGGCTCAACGATCAAATGGTTATCCCATCATGTCAAAGGATTGAGTGTTTTTCAATCAATTTTGAGTCCCAAGGTGTTGACTAGGCTTCTAGCGACCCTCACGACTATCAAAGAAAAATATGCGATGTAGTGAATTTCTGTCTTTGGAGCAGCTACAAGGGTTGATTTTTTAAGTCAACTTTAAGAAAATATTTTGATTTTTCCCTTCCATAATTTTTCTAGCTGAAAATGTATCCTCTATACATATATATCACCAACTCTGAGTGTCTTCTACCGTGTACAATTGAGTGTACCATTTTCTCATAATAACAAAGATATATGCCACACTTACTGTAGGACACGACCTTTTTAATTCTTTCTCAACAACCCCTACAACTCTATTACACATGAGGACTTACAGAAGGATGCAAAATAACTATATAATTCTTCCTAACATCCTTGTCAAATTGATCAATTTATGGAAACACCATAATGTAATTCTTAACATGGTCATGCAATTATTTTTTATCTTCACCCTCTAATTGTGGACTAGGATAGTCACAATTTTGTTTTAGATTAGAGAGATATTCATTAGACACAATGCATACAACTCTCATTAGTTTAGGTTTTAACCCCATACATAAATTACCTGCATATGAATTCTAAAAACAGAAAATAAGAAAAGGTGAGAGCATAACACATAAAACAAATAAACACAAAGATTTTCCCCTCGATCCCAAAACCGAGACTACCATATTGATTTTTTCATTATGTTCCTTTCAATGTTACAGTACATATATATACATGTTGAAGCATCCAATACCATGGACCAAAAACCATTGTGCCCAAAACCATGCACAAAACCATAGGTAGGTCCGCCCACCTAATATAGGGTCCAAAACAAAAAATTCCCTAGGACATTGCCCCGACCCCATAGAGGGGGCTAAGCACCCCCCTCAAACCCCCTGTGACCCCCCCTGCGCAATCATGGCAACGAAAGGGGGGCTTTGCCCCCCCTCTAACCCCTTGGATAACTAGGGGGGTTAGTCGTGGAAAGAATATAACACAACCCAACAATTAGAAAATGAATCCAAATAACAATGTGAGATGGAACAATAGTTTCACAATGAGAGAATATGTTGCATTGTTGGTGGCACATATACCCAACTATGAGGAAGCCTTTGTAACACAATAATCCCTCATTATTATCTCGAGATCCTTTTCAGTGGCATTGATTGTATTGTAATTCACATGAAATACAATGCAAAACCCAAGAATGTAAGAAAGAATAGAGGTAAACTCTAAGAAAGATCTCTTAGATAATAGAAAATAGAGAGCTATGTCAACAAGCCTCTTTAAAGGGGTAACCTCCAAGAACAATTCTCCAAATATAATAATAATTCTTGAAAAAACATTATATAACCTTCTACTCTATATAAAACTATCCATAGAGAATCTTAACTACATATGGGCCCCATATAATAAGGGCCAACCAACTAAATTGGGACTTATTAATAAAATAAACCATTTTTACAACCAATGAAAATTAAGTAATTATTTAATGGACCTTATTATAGGAAGGTAGGATAACATTCCCTCCCCCTTAACAAGTAGCATTTTCCTCAAGGATGAAGGCAAGGAAATTGTTAGATAATCGTTTCTAGTTCTTGTGTGGCATCTTTTGGTTGCATATATTTCCACTGGATCAATACTTCCTTGATGGTGTACTAGCACAAGTAGTGCTCTTTGGTATGCAATACTACTTCTATCTAGAGCCAAATGAAGGCTTTTTCTTCAAATTCTAGTATGTTGATCTACAATTTGCAATTTGACCCCACAACCTTCTTCAAACAAGACACATAAAAGTCTAGATGAACCTTGGAGTGGGTTGGAAGAATTAATTTGTAGGAAACTTGACCAATGCATTGTATGATATGATAGGCCCCATAGAAATTATAAGCTATATTTTGGGGAATTTATCTTTCAATGATGTCTATTTGTAAGGCTTTAGGAAAAGGAACACTTTATCACCTTTGGAAAAGGATTGTTTAGATCTATGTTGATAATCTTGTTGTTTCATTTGATTTTGCACCATAACCAAACTTTCATTGAGGATATGGATAATGGTTTCTCTAGTGTAAGGTGTTATATACACTACATTAACTTTGGATGTGATTAGTATGTAGGATTCCATTTACATAGCTCTATGATAAGTACTATTGTACCACCATTACATCGATGGATGCCATTGTACCCACTAGTATGATTTTTTTAGAAGAAAAGTATCTCAAATAGGTCTCTAAGCACTTGTTGACCATTTTTTCTACCACCACTTTTAGGATGATATGAAATGCTCATATTCAACTATGTATCTTAAAGTTTAAATATCTCCTACTAATATTTGTAGGTGAATTTAGAGTGCCAATCTAAAATAATGGAAGTGAGTATACCATGGAGCTTAAAGATCTGATCGAAGAAGATGGAAAACTGAGGAAGGAGTGAAAGGATGAGTTAGGAAAAAAATGAACATCTTTTTAAAGACAATCTACCACCACCATGACAACTAATTTTTTACTTTCTTTTGGGAGTCCCATAATAAAATCCACTGAAATGACTATCTATATTAACGTTGGGATTGGTACAGGTTGCAATTCCCTTGGCATCTTTATTCTCTCCCTTATTTCTTCGATAAGAATCATAGGATGCTACAAAATCCCAAAAATAAATTTTTATGCCTTCCTAATGTATATTTAGCTCTTTCATAGGTTTTATGAAATCCATAGTGACCTATTATTGGTGATGAGTATAGCTCCACTAAGACCCATGATTTGAGGGTTGAATCTTTTGCCAAAACAATATGCCATTTATATTGCAATTTATCTTGTTGCCAGAAATAGTTTTTAGGAGGGATTGGATATTTATAAAGTCAATGAGTGAGATGCCTTAAAGTACTATTTTCTATCCATTTCCTATAGGTATCTATGAATTTTTTTCTTGTATACCATTGTTAGAACATAAAGGCAATAATCTCATGAAAATGCATAAAAATAAGTATTGAAATGGTGTATTTAAGGAGATAGTTATACCTTAAACAAAAATGCATTATTATATATGAAAGTGCATCAAAATGAGATGGAAATGGTAAAAGGGTATATATAAAGGTATTGGATCGGTGCTAGAAATATGTCAATTTGAGCACCTGTCATCTCCCCCCATTCGAAATTATTGCACATTCCCATGCAACCAATTAGTCTCTAAGTCTAAGTAGGTGAGGCTCCCCTAGAAGTGACTTATGTTGTAGTCAGCTTTCCTTGCTACATTATTATGGAAATAACCTCCTCTTACCTGAATTTCCTTCCAAAGAACTAGCCCTCGCTCTTAGATAACTTGGAATATTTTATATACTCCTTTGTAGGTATCTAGATTATTGAATAGTGGAAATTCAAACCTATCCAATCGTTTCTACAACTTTCCATGCAACTGAGATATATGTGCACCCTCTCCAATGTTTCCTTTAGATTGTCGGGATTAAAGAGGTCTCTTTGTCAGACATCCTGATTGGTGTGTTTCCATCTCTTCATACATCCTTCTAGGGCTTCTTTCTCTAGTACTTTATTTTGTGCCTTGAAAATGATGTAATAGCTTGTTCCTTGGTCTTGGTCATGAATTTTGTATGTGGTGGAGAGGGGGCCCATTTTTTGTGTATGTTAATAACTTGTAGGGGCCTGTGAAATTATCCTCTAACCCATAAGTTACTTATGAATTTATATCCTATAATTTTGTGAGTTGATGCCTAGTTGGCATGGTTTCTTAAATAAGATACATATTCCCTCAATTGGAAATCTCCCATGAACTGGTTAGGATTCCATACTGGGTCATGGAACAATAAAACATTATGTTGGTATAACTCACAAAGGAGATTCTTTTTTTTACTGCTTTAGGTATAATATGCTTAAAAGAAGGTGGAAATTGGTGCAATTTCTAATGGTTTCCCATTCATGATAGACTTCTTTGAAACATTGCAATATTTTCCTATAGGAATATATTGTAGTGCAGTGACGGAGATTTGTACCTAAGAGTTGACTCAACTGACAAGCCATGTTGTATTTTCTCAATTTCAAAATTTTTTTCTTGTTTCTCAAGGTCAAATAATTTATTCCCTTCCATTCTTTCTTCTTCCCATTGAGATCCATGGGTTTCAAAATATTCATGCCACTTCTCCCTTAATAATATAAAAACTATCGGTGTTTATTAATAGGAACCATACCTTCTTCATATGATGCCATCAATTGGTTCCATATATTTTCTTTTTCTCTCGCTCATATACTAGGAATTTCAATTTGGGTGGTTGTTTCTTTTATTGTTTTTTCCTTAGTTTGGGTACCAATTTTCTATCAAGCTAGGCCTACTTTCTTCTTTCTAGACAAACACCTTGTTTATTTTTTTTTGTGATTTTGGGTTGTCTCAGTTGTTTCTAGGAGAGTTTCTTCTATGCCAAGGAAGTTTTCTTATTAAGGAAATCTAACCTCTCAAAGGTCATACCCTTAAGAAATTTATCTTCTAATAGTTCAACAATGGTTTAGAACTTCTTATTATTAAATTCAAGCATTTAGCTTTTCCTTGAAAGTGATGTATACAAGGGTAGAAGTAGAGGAGTACTTACTATTTGCTTTTTTCTTGGCCTTGGGTGTACCTTCTAGTTGTAGAGTACTAGGGATATATTTTTCTTCAAGAGTTGGAGCCTCTTCTTCTCTTTGGATAATAGTGGCCAATTCTACAACTTCCTCTTCCTCTTGGTAGACTTCTAGGATCATAGAAAGACATTATCCTTGAGTCTCCATTATTGGTTCTTGTGTTTTAGAAAGGCCCTATGTCCTCTTTTGTTAATCAAATGTAGGCCCATCAAGGTCTATATAACCTCACCTCACATTTTCTAGTTCTTTTCGAGTAATAGATTGTCTTCCCCCGACACCTTTGTCGGTTCTTATGGAGCAGGAAGAGGTTTTTATTTCTACTCCTACAATTTCTTGTGGGATAGCAAGGATCTCTTATTGTATTGCAAATATTTTTGTTTCTACTTCCGCTAATCCTTGTGGAGCAATATGGGTTCCTTCTAATATTTGTAGAGTTGCAATAATAAGAGTGTATCTAGTCCTTTTCTTCTTTAAGGCAGACACATAAGTTGTCCTCTTTTTAATTCCCCATAACCTATTTGTCAAGGGTTTTCTTCCTATTATCTCCACATCATTGTCATGGCCTCCTTCTTCATTTTGTGGAGTTGTAGCAAAACCATTAGGAAATTATTCTTCAATCAACACACTAGGATAATCTATGGTAAATGGAGTCACAACAATGTACTCCATGTTTGCAAATCCTAGAGTTACAACAACTTATAATGTTACCACAAATTCTAGGGTTGTATCTTATGGAGTTGCAAACTCTAGAGTTGCAATGTGTTGTCCTGTGGTGGAGTTGCAATAACTATGACTTATTTATATGGAGTTATAACAACTTGTAGTTTATATAGTACCCTTTCCACTTTACTCCAAACCCTACCTACTTAATGTGGTATGTGATTTACCAATAACTTAATAATATTGTGATGTAAGAGGGTTTCTTTTGGTCGGGCGTACCTATGCACTAGTGAGGTCATGTTCGGTAAGGTTCTCCAAATGAAAAATGACAAATTGATTAGTTTATCATGACACAGGTGGTCCAATAGTTGAAGGTTCTATATGTATACTACTCCATGGTGGCATTCACAAGTGATATATTGTTGCACTACCAAAGTCACATTCCCACAAGGATCTAGTAGGGACATTTTATCAAACCCTATTCTCTTCTTATCATGGCTTCTCCTAACTCAAGGAATTATTGCATGATTTTACGCTTAAATTTTCTTCATTAATACTAGCACTCTCCTATGTGGGAAATACTTGTTACCTCTATGGCACCTCCTCTATTACATACATCAATGTTCTTACCACCAAAATTGTTGGGTTGTGTTATATTCTTTCCACGACTAGTCTACGTAGTTAACCAACAGGTTAGAGGGGGGTATAGCCCCCCTTTGTTGCGCCGATTGTGTAGCCGGGGGGGGGGGGGG
>APFE031452525.1:77084-113127 GCA_000404065.3 Pinus taeda | reverse complement strand
TAAGGGATTTTCACAGGTTGAAGGCATTGACTACACTGAAACCTTCTCCCCTGTTGCCAAAATGAACTCTATCCGCCTTGTTCTTTCCCTTGCTGACTCTTTAAAATGGGAAGTCCATCAGATGGATGTTAAATCTGCCTTCTTGCATGGGGACTTGCATGAAGAAATCTATATGGAACAACCCATTGGCTTCATCCAAATAGATTCCAGCCTTGTATGTCGACTTAAGAAATCTCTTTATGGTCTCAAGCAAGCTCCTCGGGCTTGGTATGCCAAAATGGATAGCTTTCTTTTAGAATCTGGCTTTTCTAGGTGTTATTCTGACAATACTGTCTACACCAAGAAGGTGGGCAACTCTCTTATCATCCTTGTTCTTTATGTTGATGATCTTATTCTTACTGGTAGTGATCCCAACCTTATAAACCATGTGAAGTCCAGCCTTAAAAAGAAATTTGAAATGACAGACTTAGGACACTTACACTATTTTCTCGGTCTTCAAGTCTTGCAATCCAAGGAGGGTATTTCCCTTTCCCAGTCAAGTATGCTTGTGATATTCTTCGTCATTTTCACATGGAAGATTGTAAGCCAGCTCCTTCTCCCTTTCAGTCTGGAGTCAAACTTTCAGTCTCTTGTACTTCTCCTGAAGTTGATGCTACCTTATACCGTCAACTTGTAGGAAAAGTCTTGTATTTAACCCATACTCGTCCTGACCTTTCCTTTGCTGTTGGCCTTGTTGCTCGTTTTTTGCAAAACCCCCGTGAAAGTCATTGGAAAGCAGCTAAAAGAATACTTCGTTATGTTCGAGGTACAATACAGTTTGGGATTCATTACAGTGCCCAAGCAACTCCTCTATTAGTTGGTTTCACTGATTCTGATTGGGCTGGTGACCCTGATGATCGGAAGTCTACTGCCGGTTATGTCTTCACTCTTGGTTCAGGACCTATTACATGGGCTTGTAAGAAACAGGCTGCCATTTCTTTTTCGTCAGCAGAAGCGGAGTATCGTGGTGCCGTGGAAGCTAGTAAGGAAGCCTTGTGGCTTCGTCAGATCCTATCAGAATTTGGCTTTGAGCAGCAGCATCCGACTACACTTTGGTGTGATAATCAAAGTGCCATTCAGCTTTGCAAAGATTCAGTTCAGCATCAACGCAGCAAACACATTGAACTACACATGCACTTCATCAGAAAGCTCATTCATGACCATGTTCTTGAAGTGCAATATTGTTCAACAGATGATCAGGTTGCTGACATCTTCACAAAGGCTCTCACAGAGCGAAGTTCACTAAACTTCGATATATGCTTGGAGTTCAGGAAGTTGTCACTAAGGGGGGATAGGCTCTAGTGCCTCCTTCCTTCTCCTATTGTGTCATATTTGTAAATCCTTCAATCCTATCCCAAGTTGTTCTTAAGGGGGGATTTAGGATATTCCGACACATAGGAATATAGTTAAGCATAACTTGGTCTAGTATAGAGTTAGGTAAAGTGTGTTTCTTTACTATGTATTTGTAACTTACAATCCGACGGTCACGATATGTAGTGATCCGACGGTTCATTCTCTCCTCGGTATTACCGACACTTGATCCGTGGCTTGACACCCGATTGGTCCAAGAATTCTATTTAAAGCGCATGGAGGGTCATTTGTAGGTTAACCGTGCATGAGAGAAGCTTATGTAAATTTTCATTCTTTTATTAATAAATTGCCTGTAGTAGCCACGTTGGCGCAGGCCGTGGACTGTTTCCCTCTCTGAGGGTTTTAACCACGTCAAAATACTGGTGTATTGATTTGAGATCTGGTTGTGAGCGGTGTCCTTTTGGTATTCTTTCTGAGGAACTTACCCTGTAAATTCCTACAGATCTGTGGTGACAAGGTGAGGTGGCAGGATGGGTACGTTATCCCCATCCAGACCGTTTTACCTACGCCAGTGTCATTATGGTTTTTCATGTCACCTAACTGCCATCACCTCCATTATTCCTGTTATATAGTGCCACCACTACCCGTTTTGAGTTTTTTCTTCCCGAGTTGACGGGCCAGACATGCTGACTGCGTATCTGAATTACAATTTAAATGGGATGAATCTTGTTGCTGAAAAGTGTGCAACAAGAAATTCTTGTTCAGAATGCAACAAGATGATGGAGCTTAGTGGAAAGGAGTCGCCTTCACTAAGTGGTCCCGCAGGCATGTTTTGGCGCAAAGTCTATTTTTAGACATATGGATCATGGTCTATGAGTTGTAGGATGTTTTTTATGGATGATTGGTCATGTTGGGAAAAATAGATGGACTTCTATTTTTGGATCACAGCGGTGTGATCAGAGTCTATTTTTAGACTGTCAGGTAAAAATAGAAACAGTCAAATATTATTAGCCCTTAGTAATATTTGGACTCTAAACTTTATCTTATTCTCTTGGAGCACTTCAGTTCGAGCTATAGATGTGGTACATGCAGCTGCATGAAGGAAATATGTGGTTATTATGGGTTACTTGAGCTATTGCATGAAGGACTTCAGTTAGAATTCAAGTGGTTGAGTTCTGTGGAGTTAGATGAGAAGTTAATGGAGTTGTGTTCAGTTTGACTTAGTTGAACTAGTTGTATTTAGTCTAACTGACCAAGAGACTAAGTGATGAGTTGTGTGAATTAGTTATTAATTAATTCACTAATTATTAACTCATAATGCAACTAAAGAATACATCAGTTAACTCAGTGCATGGACAGTTCAGTGGAGGCAAGTGTTAGAGGTAAGTGAAAGGGTGAGTTATGACTATCAGTTGTGCATGAGATTTGCACATGCAATGGATTGAGTAATGCCAATGAGGCCAAGGGAAATTGTAGCTTGTGCTCACATGATTTTTCCAAGTAAATACGAGTTTGCTTGAGCCATTATAATTCATTCTCTTGCAAGATTGTGCAGTGGAGGCAGGCAAGCAGCGGGGGAGATTTGGAGATCAGATCTGAGTTGTATTGTGTGTAACAAGTGGAGATAGTACTGGATACTTGTGAAGAGTATTGTACTATGTATTGTTACATGTTCTCAATCAATATAATATACAGATAGTTGGGGTTTTAGCAAGATGCTTTCCCCGGGAAAATACTGTGTTGATATGTGTGATTGATGCTTCTATGTGCGCATGTTATCGTTTCTGCTTCTGTAAATTGATGATCAACATAGAGGAGGTTATGTATTATGCATGTATTCCACAATAGTGTATAATCAGGATAATATCTGTGAATATGTGTCATATTATTCAAAATTTCTACATGGTATCAGAGCGATCTGATTTGTAGAAGAAGTTCTACATGATATCAGCGTTGTATTGATCATTAGATCTATTAATCAGAAAGTGTTTACATTTTATTTCTTCAGGCAGAGTCTGTAATCTTGCTAGGTAGCTTCTGGATTCATCCTTCTTTTGGAAGGTGAGATATCCAGTGAATGCCCATACAGTCGATCTCTGTACAAGAAATAATTTGTTCTCACGAATTTTAGATCAGAAGCGGTTGAGTTTTGAGCTGGTGGAATGGTGCTCAAGGATAAAACTCATAAACATTAAGTGTGAGAATGGAGACAGTATTCCCAGTATCTCACAAAGTTCACCCAATGCCGGGATGAGCTGGGAAGTGTGGGGGTGATTGTCAATGATGAGGACTTGGTGAGCTTGGCTCTCCTTGGTCTTCCGAAGAGTTGGCATTCCTCTCAGGACTATGTCAATGGTCGGGAGAAATTGCTAGGATGGGAGAAGACTTTGGTCGGATCTTGTGCAAGAGAAGATTAGGCGGAGCACCAGAGACAGTTCTTCATCTATGCATGATGAGGATAATTGTGCCTTAGCGAGTAAGGCAAAGAAGGGGAAGGGGAAGGTTTCTCTTTTCGAATCCAGTTCTTCCAATGATGGAAGAAAGTTGACAACTCGAAGGTGAGATGCTTTCGTTGTCATGAGTTAGGCCATTATGCTACTAATTGCCCAAAGAATAAGTCGAAGAAGGGATCCGGGGAAGGATCTGAAGGTGAGGCACTTGCTTCACAGTTTGTGTTGGATTTCATACTCTTCGCATGCATGGTTTTATCAATGATGGGAAGTGGTTGGTTTCTTGATAGTGGAGCTTCTTTCCACATGACCAGTGACAAAAGTTTGTTCAGTACTTTCGAGGAGAAACATCTCCAGATACTCATAGGGATGGGTAATGATGAGAAGTATAGTGTCTCAAGTGTAGGAATGATTATTTTTCAGAGGGAGCATGGAGCTCGCCTTACCTTGATCGATGTCAAGTATGTACCAGGACTGAAGAGAAACTTGGTGTCGATTGTGATGCTGTAAGACAGAGGCTATGATGTAGTCTTTAGAGAGGGAAAGGTTTTCCTTAGACACATCATCACTAGATAGGGGAAGCAGATTGGTTCATGGGTCAAGAACTTGTATGCTCTTGAGGTTCAAGATGCATGCAAAGCCTTGAGAAGCAAGGCAACTGATGGAGACTTGGTGGTTGAGAGGGAGGGTATATTACCTCTCAACATGCAGAGCTAGAAGAAGTCTCAGACAATTTTGGAGGAGCCACGATTGGTGCAGCAACTTCAGGAGGCTGTGGAGAAACCACATAGGGGAAGCTGAGTGGAGATCGAGTAGAGATATCTACTCATGCAGAGACCTCCAGTAGGGGGAAACTTCGAGCTAGGTGGGCTGAGGGATCACATGCAGCCATACCTCCAAGTAGGAGGTGGGATGATGTGGATTGATCATCCCAAGGAGGAGGGGCAGGATCCTTGAGGTACCCAACCTCTTAGATGAGACCTTGGTACAGGAGCCCTGATGTGGAGTAGCAAGAACTGACTGATTGGGTAGAGACAAATGCAGATGGAGCAGCAGAGAGAGCGATAGTGCAGGGAATCCCAAGATAGCGCATAGCATGCAGGGTGCAGAAATGCAAGAGGCACAAGTGTTTTACACAGTGCTAGGTGGCATAGAGAGTTGTGCAATGGTGCGAGATGCATGAAGATGTTGCAGTAGCACAGATGTTAGAGAGGGGGCACTTGTCAGCAGTAGGTAGAGCTTCAGCATCAGAGTATGTTCCTAGCCAAACAAAGTGGTCAGTTGGGAGTGTTTTTTGTTACAAGTGTTGTTGGAGAAAAGTGGACTGGGCAGATGTGTTGCATGTAGAACATTCCAGAGTTACAGGATCGGGTTTGAGAGGAAGCCTTTCTTGCTGAGAGGGAGTGTTGAAAAGTGTGCAACAAGAAATGCTTGTTGAGAATGCAACAAGATGATGGAGCTTAGTGGAAAGGAGTCGCCTTCACTAAGTGGTCCCACAGGCAAGTTTTGGCGCAAAGTCTATTTTTAGACTATGTCTATTTTTAGACATATAGATCATGGTCTATGAGTTGCAGGATGTTGTTTATGGATGATTGGTCATGTTGGGAAAAATGGATGGACTTCTATTTTTGGATCACAGCAGTGTGATCAGAGTCTATTTTTAGATTGTCAGGTAAAAATAGAAACAGTCAAATATTATTAGCCCTTAGTAATATTTGGACTCTAAACTTTATCTTATTCTCTTGGAGCACTTCAGTTCGAGCTACAGATGTGGTACATGTAGCTGCATGAAGGAAATACATGGTTCTTATGGGTTACTTGAGCTATCACATGAAGGACTTCAGTTACAACTCAAGTGGTTGAGTTCTGTGGAGTTAGATGAGCAGTTAATGGAGTTGTGTTCAGTTTGACTTAGTTGAACTAGTTGTATTTAGCCTAACTGGCCAATAGACTAAGTGATGAGTTGTGTGAATTAGTTATTGATTAATTCACTAATTATTAACTCATAATGCAACTGAAGAATACATCAGTTAACTCAGTGCATGGACAGTTCAGTGGAGACAAGTGTTAGAGGTAAGTGAAAGGGTGAGTTGTGACTATCAGTTGTGCATGAGATTTGCACATGCAATGGATTGAGTAATGCCAATGAGGCCAAGGGAAATTGTAGCTTGTGTTCACGTGATTTTTCCAAGTAAATACGAGTTTTCTTGAGCCATTATCATTCATTCTCTTGTAGGATTGTGCAGTGGAGGTAGGCAAGCAACGGGGGAGATTTGGAGATCAGATCTGAGCTGTATTGTGTGTAACAGTGGAGATAGTACTGGATACTTGTGAAGAGTATTGTACTATGTATTGTTACATGTTCTCAATCAATATAATATACAGATAGTTGGGGTTTTTAGCGAGATGCTTTCCCCAGGAAAATACTGTGTTGATATGTGTGATTGATGCTTCTATGTGTGCATGTTATTGTTTATGCTTCTGTAAATTGATGATTAACGTAGAGGAGGTTATGTATTATGCATGTATTCCGCAAGAGTGTATAATCGGGATAATCTCTGTGAATGTGTCATATTATTCAAAATTTCTACAAATTCCACTTGGACCCCCACCATTATTTCCTTCAGTTTTTAGTTTCCTTAATTGTAGCACAATTTACTATTTTTAGCAGTTTTTTTGGGTCCTAAACTTCCGGAGCTGTTTTGAGGCCCTAAACAACATTTTTTTGGCAATCTACCGCTAAATATTTTTTGAATAAAATCGTGTTTTCTGTCGTATTCCTCAGAGAGATCTTTCTAACGGGGTATCATGCACGTCAAATGTAGATAATATGACCAAATCACGACCCCGGGAAGTTGGCTATCTAACTAATCCCAATGGGGCCCATAAACTCTTGGTGTTACATCACCTCGGGTTAGAGCTTTGGTTGTTTGGGGTTTTCTCTTATTGTTCAATAATAAAAAGGCCCTTGAGCCTCATTGTAACGCAGTTCAGAGGCATGTAGCTGATACATCTCTTCTCAAAGATAAGCTACTATCGCCCGAGCTAGTCCATTTCCATTTTTGTTTGTAAGCATATTTCAGTGTTTTAAATTAATGAAATGAAGTATTATTTCTACTGCATCTCTGTATTTATGGTTATATCTGTAATTGGTTGTGCTCTTGTTTAAATCCGAATCATGGTAGGTGGTCATGCCAACCTATTACAAATCTGATTTTCTATGTTAAAAAAAACAATAAAAAGAAGAAAAAAATTGTTTTCTTGTGATTGTGAAAATCAGTTTGCTAACATGGTCACATAAGGATCAACCTGAAAACCAACATGTTGGTAGGAAGATCAAAATTTTAATAAAATGGAAATGTTGCTTGATCTTTATATGTGCTAACTGTCACCAAGAGGAAGCAGGTTTTTAAGTGTAGGAACCGAGTCCTTATCCATGTTTGGGACAATTGACACGAATTTTTTTTATGCAAGAAACATCCAATTCCCGCTACATTTATTTTTGGTTCGGCATTATCCAGGCAAATTTTTGAGGTAAAATTCTACCCTTCTTCTATCTCCTTTTTTGTAAAATTCCATCTATTTTTCTTCTTTTTATCCCTTAAAGTTTACCACCCCTTTCTTCATACGGAAACTTTCCCTATCCATTTTTGTTCTTCCCTCTTTTTCGCCTAAATTGCTTTTTCCCCAGATCCCTTTTTCGATGTCTCTCTTGGTAGTCTCACTCTCGAATTCCCTGTCATAATTTCCTTCCCATTATGAAAATTTACCCCCTTTCCCACTTCTTTTCTCCCTCATCGATCATATTGCAGAATTTGATTCAAGCTTATGAAGTAGATCAAAAGGCATGTATTGATACATAAAAGTTGGTGAGTAAAACCTCCTTTATGGTTCAACAAATCCTTCAAAATCTAGCCTATGAATTTTATTAGAAAGTTTTGGCCACAATATCCCTAGTGCAGGTATATGTGTTTAGTGCAGGAATGTTCAGTGCAAGAATGTTTAGTGCAGGAATGTTCGGTGCATGAATGTCTAGTGCATAAATGTCCAGTGCAGAAATGTTCAATGCAGGAACGTTTGGTGCAAGAATGTTCAGTGCATGAATGTTCATTGCAGAAATGTTTAGTGTAGAAATGTTCAGTGCAGGAATGTTCGATGCAGGACTGTTCGAGTGCAAAAATGTTTAGTGCAGGAATCCACACTGCTAAGCACTCTCGAGTACAAAACTACATGTCTTGGTGCAGGAACAATGGTATTTAATGAAAACATTTGTAGTATGGTGTAGGAATACCTGGTGCAAAAATGTGCATATGGAAAGTTTACTCTTGTTTCATGAAAATCGTGTGCAGGCAGAATGGCTGCACCACTTCTAGATTGATTGCATTCAATTGTTTTTTATTATGATTAAGCTTTGTTTTATCATCTTCTAAAATATGAAGGAAATCTTTTAAGTACAGGGATAATTAAGTTATGAAATATTATTTTTTTAAAGTATCATCTACACCTTGTGTGAAATAATGAAGTGATTGCGGGATGTGTACGATTTAACTTGTCATACCATACTTACCTTTTTGAAAAGTCTCATTACCTGTTAATGATGACCCAACCTTATACCATACCACGCATGATTGTCATATTAATCATGGCACCTTAACCATTGTGTTCACCAATAATCATCTTTGCTTGTACCAGAACCCATCCATATCACATCCATCCCAAGGTCTACATTTAACGATGGAGCATGATCGTTAGGAGGTGGTCAATATAGTGGTGGTTGGATAACTCAGTTATCATAAGATTTGTTTTAGACAAAGCTCCTAAATGACCGTGTGATTTTTCTAAGAATTTTTAGACAGGGTTCAGTGAATTAAGGATGGCGCTCGGGAGAATTGAACCCTGTTCCATGAAAGAGTTAGAAAAAATGGTCGAATATCGAAACAATCTTCCGCTGTTGCAGGAATCCGCCTTCCTCCCTTTTTTACAGAAATTTAATGGCTTTGACTCGGTCGTGGCATTAGATGTTTCTCAGACCTTTGATGGGAGCTGAGCCAAGGTAGGATCACTAGAATTTGAGGTAACAGAACAATCTATATCACAAGTCACGAGATTGCCAGTAGTAGGTGTGCAATGGTTTAAAAAGGAGAAGATCGAGAAGAAAAAGTGATGCCTATTTGTGGTCAAAAGGAAACCAAAAGTGGATTGGAAGAAAGGGCTGCCACACACAGTCATGGAAGGAAAATGGAAAGCCTTTCTGTACACACTACAAAATTTCCACACTTGTGAGGGTCACTACTCATTGACCTTCTTGTATCATATTTGGCTGTTGCTCATTTTGAGTTAGATAAAATTATCATTTTCCCTTATTTTCTGCTAATAAGCTTGAAGAAAATGTCAAAAGGAGTTCAAAGAAGTAAGATGAGCCAAGTTGCATGCAAGTTATACATCATGGGTTGATTGTAATTTTAGTTAAGAAGAAATTGGAGGTCAAGAATATGAGTTGGGAAGCATTTTTGAACGAGCTACAGAAAAGAGGTGTAGGGAAATCCTATAGAAATAAGAGTGCAAGAAAGAAGGGGAAGCCTGAAACCCTAACCCTGTGTCCTACCAAGACTAAATATAGATAAGGGTTAGTGCAAGCAGAGGAGCGAGAGCCCGTTGTTGAAACCCCATGTTCATAAAAAAGGAGGACCTGAAGCTCGGTCAAGAGGACTGCCTCTTTGAAGGAATCCCACATTCAATTGACTTCCCTAATCAATTTGGATGACTCCCCACCTCCTTCACCAGCTGCAGACAACATTATAATGCTTGCAGATGCTGTGGCTCATACAGTGATTGGCAAGGGGGATATTGATGAAGAAGACAACACACCCTTGTCAGGTTTTCTTGGAAAAATGAAGAAAAGGAAAATGATGCTGACACCTAGTGCAAGTGCAGATAAAGGCCCGACATAGGATCCAATGGATGTTGAAGTGTAGGGTACTGAAACCCTTCATGATATTGAAATGAAGGAGGACCAGGGCGATATCGACCTCGATGATGCCGACACTGTTTTGGAGTCAACTGTTGAGAAAAATCCTACACAAGAAGAAGTCGTTAAGGAAGACCCCACTTTCCACCTAAAAATTCAAATAGAAGAGCTCAAGCAACATATTTATGGGTTGGAGGTACTGAACCAGGCTTTGAAAGTACAAGGGATAGTGCAGAAACAGAAGAACATAGAGCTAGAAGGAGAAGTGAAGGAGCAAAAATGCCAAGTGAAGATATGGAAATTCCGAGCATCAAAGTGTTACGGTCGTCTCAGAAAGCTGACCAAATGGCTCAAGAAGGCTCAAGGCAAGAAAAGGAAGACAATGAAAGCGGGAATTAGCATACAAATACAGGATTGAAAGAAGGCTCCCTCATTTTGGTTTTTTTGCAGCAGGTAAAGGTTGTGTGAGGGCACACAACAAAATAAGGACGAGAGGATGTTGGTAGTCTAAATTGTCCTATTTTTTAACCTCTATCATACTCTAGACACATGACCTAAACCGTTGTTTTAACCGAAGAACCTATTCATTCTTGTACTTTTCTCTAAAATCATGCACATTCCTGCACCCTCTTTGTATTTTCATATTTAAAGGTTTTTCATGGACTTAATTACTTATTTATGTATTTTATACCTTTAATTATCCTTTCAAATAATATTTGTCTTTCCTAAAGTATTTGATAAGCAAATGTATTAATCATTGTGATAGTATGGTCGAGTGTAGGTAGGATTCCTGCACCAGCTAGCGGATTCTTGCTCTCTTGTGACAACTCATTGATAGGATTCCTGCACCAGTTAGCAGATTCCTGCATTCCCATGACAAATCACCAACCGACATGTATCTTTCATAAAGGATTAGTTGACCTCGAGTTGGGCTCCGAGCGGGAGAGAAATATGTGGATGAAGGTCATGAACTTGGTCAGATGCCTTAGACTAGCATTTTGTAAACAGCCGAAAGGCTTAGTTAAGCTAATTTTGTGATTTCGTTACGACCGTAGGCTTGAAGGCTTGAATATAATGTAAAATTATAATAGGAATTAGAGAGTGATGCCATGGTGAAATTTTGTTAAGAGACTATAGTTAGTTTGGAATATCGCCTTTCTGGGCTGGATTGCAGATCCAAGATGTATTTTTTCTTTTGAAACTAATATAAAGGAATGCACCAGTATGTAGTTTCATTTTCTATTTGCGTTGTGATGAATCTTTAACCAACTACGTTTCTCGATTTATTAACAGGGAAACGAGTTGGTTGGACATGGCCCGACTAACCCAGATCACTCTCCCTTTCTTTAAAGGTGCGTTAATTTATTTTAGAATGTAGGCGCGAATTCGTTATTTACTTTGATTTTTCTAACAAGTTACATGTTTTATTTAATTTATAGTTATTGTGTTACAGATCTGTGGTGTGTAGGCTTAGAAGAATTTGATTTCAATTTACATAAGATTTTCTTTTAATGATTGATTTCATTTATGCAAGATTGGTACAAGCACGCTGCCTATACTACTGCATTTCTGATTTTGCAAATTGATTTCATTGGTTCAGTTTCACAAGTATTTCATTCCTTTCTTTTCACAAGAGTTCTTTATTCCTTCCTGCAAGATTAATGTTTGTTTCTAAAGTAAGGGGATTATTAATAGATGATGTTTCACTTAATATTTAATTGTGTTGTGATGAATATGGAATAAATGCTGTAGTAACTTACAGTTCTGTGCTTGCATTGAACACTTTCAAAGAAAGGATTGAATTTCATGATTAATTATTGAATGAACCCTCTGAGTTAAAACATAAAAAGGGAAGATCTAAATTACATGCACAACTATTTCACAAAACGTCTTATCCACACAACCAGATGATTTCCATAATTATATAAAAGAGTTTTCTGTTTTAAAGAAAGATTTACTTTAACTCTTAAAAATCATTTCCTGTCCAGAATCTAAGTTTGGTTGAAGCATATTTCTTCTTGTGAAATTTTTCTTTCAAAATTTTATTTTCTTTGCAATCTATTTCACTTAATGCACTGTTTATTTTTCGAAAGTAATCTAGAAACCTAGTGCAGAAATACTGATTATTTGGTGCAAGAACCTTAGATCCAATACATGATCAGAGTGTTATAGCCTGGAGACTTAGAACTCTTGCACGAAGGTTATAAATTCAATACAATTACAAAACCTCCTTCCGGTATCTAAACCACATTCCAGTTCAGGGACAATGTTCTGGTACAAGAACATTTTTGTAGTACAGGAATAACAGTTTAGTGCAAGCAATAATATCTTTAAAGAAGACATATACACTGAATAACTTATTTATCACACTGTCTCACTAAAGGTAAATATAAAGGGTCATTTCATTAGTTAATATTGTTCAGAATGAATTAGGAATCCATTTCAGTTTCTGCAAAAGTACTTTTCGTTTATTCTAGCACCAGACTTTCTTTGAGTATCAATTGCCGCTTGATCATTATTCTTTTCAATTCTGTAAATTTGTAGTTTAAGTAGGAATAAAATTAGAGAAGGTTCATATCATTTCTTGGCATTTCCTGTGCTATGCCTCGAAGTGTACCAAACCACGGGTTGACAAATTAAGTGTTGAAAGGAGCTTTCTTCACTGCAACCCAACAATTATATGAAAATGAAAACAATGGCTAGAATAGGTAGTGGAATACACTCATAAGAGGTTGGTGCCTCTTAGCAAGTAGTGGCTTTCTATCTAAAGGGGGTTGGGGCCTCCTCTGAGTGGGTGCTCACAAACAACTTGATGTAATTAAGTAGGTGCTTAATTTACATCATAATAAGAAACATATTGGTGGTTTTCTACATTTGGGTTTCCACATAAAAATATTGGTGTTACTATGCATATGCTGCTCAATTAATCGATTTTGTGTTCACGTGAATGCTTTACTTTATTGTACATTTTATTATTATTAAAGAATGCTCACATAAGTAATTTTGTAAAAATTTCTCATTTCCCACCCCGGTTTTCAGTTTCACCTTATTTCTCCAAAATAGTTAAATGCCCTTTCCCATATCCATACATTCAACAACTGGAAAATAAATTTTGCTGAAAACACAAATTCTGGAAATATTACAGAATGTTGGAAAATGCAGAAAAAAATTCAGCACATACAAACGACCATTCAACACATTTAAACACAGTGATTTTTGGTCAAGGTGACCCTGGAAAATCCCCCTACAATTCTTGGGGAAAACCAATTCCAAAACTCCTTATTTCTGGAAAATGCTTTTTATAGTGAGATAAATATTCAACGAAAAATCAGCGAGCAAACTTTTACAACTTATCTCATTTTCCGTACCTCACAACCAACTGGAAAAACTTGCAAACAGCAAAACATAACAACAATAAATGCTGTATGGACTCCTCGATTTTTGTGCCCAAATTTCAGCATTAAATGCTGCTGTGTGGACTGCCTAAAAAAGCGTGCAAGTTGCCATAAATGCTTCTGTATGATTTCCTGGATTTCTGTGCAGAAAAATAGCAATACAACTGTACGGCTCTACCTAGAAATGCGTGCCAAGGTACAACCACTTGCTGTACGGATTTCTGCTCCTCGATTTCTGTGCACTTGCTGTACAGATTTCTAGAAAATCGTGCCCAATATCTGCCTTTCACTGTGTGCAAAATCAGCTGTACAAACTTTCTAAAATGCTGCCTTGGAATGTGTGCCAAGCTGCTGCCTCCTTCTCCTCCCTGTCCAGAAATATCCCTTGCTTTCTTGCTCTCCTTCTCTCAATCTGCTCATGAAAGAATGAATGATCTTTTCCTCCTTTTCCTCCTTTAATCTAACCCTAGGTGACTTTTGGGGAATCCCTAAATCCAATGGCTGAAATAGATTGAGATCTAGGGCTGAGATTAAATGCTCATTTAAATCTCACTTTCTATTTTTTAATTCACCCCACTTTAATAAAGACCCACTTAGTCATTTATTTCCAAAGTCACTTTTCCTTTCTAATTTTACATTGACTTTATTAAAGTCACTTTTAAATTAGATTTTAACTTTATAGAAATTATAAAGCCACTTTAGGAGAAAAATTAAATTCTTTTGGACACTTTTCCCTATGCCAAAGATCAAAGCCTTAGGGAACCACCTGTCCTCTGGTACCAAATTTCAACACTCCCTCTTACCGAGGAAGGTGTTCCTCACCCATCTTGTTTCTGAAGTAGACATGCTTGCCCCGTGGTAAGGCTTTGGTAATAATATCTGCAACTTGCTCATCAGTGGGAATGTACTCAAGCTTTGCAGCTCCCTTTTGAACATAGTCTCTGATGAAATGATATTTGATGCCGATATGCTTTGACCTGTCATGAAATACTGGATTCTCCGTGAGTTTAATGCAACTCTGATTATCACAGTAAATCACTTAAGGTCTCAACGACTGACCAAATAAGCCAAACAACATCTTGCGAAGCCAGATGGCCTCACAACTAGCTAGACTGGCTGCCATATACTCTGCTTCCGCTGAACTCAATGCTACTGACTGCTGCTTCCGGCTGAACCATGACACTACTGCTGAACCCAACCCAAAACAGCACCCTGAAGTGCTCTTCCTATCAGAAGCACAACCTGCCCAATCAGAATCAGTATAACCTGCCAATCTCACTCCATCCCCTTGCCTGTAGTCCAGACCATAATCCACTGTCCCCTGCAAGTACCGCAAAATGTGTTTTGCAGCCACCCAGTGAACCTTCCTAGGCTCACACATAAACTGACTCATCGTGTTGACTGCAAAACAAATATCTGGTCTAGTGTTACCAAATACATCAAGGAACCAATCAGTTGCCTATACAATGTGATCCACCAATTCAGAATCTGAAGCATGAAGCTTCTTCCAGTTGGTGATCATCGGTGTCGACATGGGTTTACAATCCTCCATGTGGAATTTGCCAAGGATGTCCACAATATACTTCCCCTGCCCCAGGAAGAAATGCCCCTCCTCTTGCCACACCTCCAAACCCAAAAAATAATGCATCAAGCCGATGTCCATCTCAAACTCTGTCGCAAGATCTCTCTTGCAGTGCTCTATGAGTCTCTCTGCACCTGTAATGACCATGTCATCCACATACAACACTAGAATGAGAGGCTCCTCACCTATCACAATATAGTAAAGGTTCGGATCTGCCTCACTCTTTGTGAAACCCATCCCATGAAAGTATGTATCTATCCTAGACTACCAAGCTCTAGGAGCTTGCTTCAGGCCATAAAGAGCCTTCATCAGTCTGCACACATGGGACTCCTTCCCATGCACCTCAAAGCTCTGTGGCTGCTCAATGTACACCTCCTCCTGTATGAAGCCATTGAGAAATGCAGTCTTCACATCCATCTGGTGGATCTTCCAACCTATATCTACTGCTATCGATATAATGGAGCGGATCGAAGTATATCGAGCCACGGGAGCGAAGGTATCCTCATAATCAACTCCCTCTACCTGGGAGAACCCTCTAGCCACAAACCTCACTTTGAATTTCTCAATACTGCCATCTACAGCATGCTTTACCTTGTAAAGCCATCTGGACGTAACCATGGATTTTCCCTCAGGCCTCGGCACCACCTCCCAAACATCATTCTTCATGATAGAAGAATACTCCTCTTGCATGGCCTCTCTCCAAACCTACTGGCTAGCTGCCTCCTCATAGCTAGAAGGCTGAGAGTCAAGGATGCTGGTAGCCATTGCCATATAGCTACAAAACCTCTCAGATGGTCTACTCTCTTTGACCGGCCTCTCAGGCTTAGCAACAGATGTGGCATCTCTCAAGGTGTCCTAACGCCACTTGGGCTTCCTCTTCCCTGAGAATACTTCTCCCATTGGAGAATGAAACTCCTCCTCCTCATCACCATCAGGAGCTTGAACTCCTGATTTCCTGTCTACTGTCCTCCTGCCTGCACCTGAACCTGTAGAAGCTGAGGTACCATGTGAATTGTCCATCAGTGGACTCCCTAGTGAACTGCTCTATGGACTGCTCTGCATGCTGCCCGGAGCACCAACCCTCTGGCTCGACGAGCCACTGCTCACTGACGGACCTGGCATCGTCATAGATGTACCTCCGGATCCTCCTGATCCCTGCCCACTGGATCCCTGCAACTGACTCAACTGCTGCTGAGGGTCTGGCTGATCCAGATACTCTAACTCCCATGACCTCCTAAAGGCCCTGTCCTCCTCGAACTTCACATCCTGCCTGACAACAACTTTCCTCTGTGCAGGAATGTAAATCCGAAAGGCCTTTGAGGTCTCACTGTAGCCCACAAAGATACCCTTCTCTGTGGTGGGCTCTAGTTTGGTCCACTTCTCCTTGGGTATGTAGGAGTATGTAATGCACCCAAAGATACGAAGATGACCAATATCAGGCTTCTTCCCAGAAAAAGCCTCCTCCGGAGTCATGTGCCCCAAGGCACGATGTAGACTCCTGTTCTGCAAATAAACAATTGTGTTGCAGGCCTCTGCCCACAAGAACAATGGCAACCCCTGATCATGTAACATGGCTTTGGCAGCCCTTCCGATGGATCTGTTCTTCCTCTCTGCAACCCCGTTTTGCTGGGAGTTGTAAGGAACAATGAACTCCCTCCTAATGCTTGCCTCCGCACAATAGTCAACAAACTCTCCAAGGGTGTACTCTCCCCCATTGTCCGACCTCAGGGACTTGATCTTCCGACCTGTCTGTGTCTCCACAAGAGCTCTAAACTCCTGAAACCGCTTGAAGACCTCACTCTTGGTCTTCAAGAAATAAATCCAAGTCCTCCTGGAGTGATAATCAATGAATAAAACATAGTACTCATATCCACTCAAGGAAACATGAGACATCTGACTGCTCACATCAAAATGAATCAAATCAAGTATCCCAGTCGCTCTGCTGTCACTGCTGGGAAAAGGGGATTTGGCAAACTTTCCCATCGTACATCCTTTGCAAGTATCAAAGTGATCAGTACTGAAATCTGGCACACCTGTAGTGATCTCCTGCAAGGTCTTCAAGGCTCCATGATACATATGCCCCATCCTGCGGTGCCAAATCTCACACAACTCAGAATTGCTAGCTCTGCTATCGATACTGCTGCTCAATGCCAAAAGGGGCTGAAATACAAACTTGTAAACCTTTGCATGGCGTACACCTATCACTCTAGCTGAATCAGCTGGAGTGCCCCTGAGATACATCAACACTTGTCCTCCCCTGAATAGTACCTCATATCCTCTGTCCTCCAAAGCTGAGATGGATATGAGGTTCTTCCTCATCCTTGGCACATAAAGAACATCTGACACCTTCAAGGGAGGTTTGGACTCCCTCTAAAATGTCAGTGTCCCCACAACTACTGCTCTAACAACTTTGTCATCACTAAGTACTACCTCCATATCAGTGTCACTCTTTGAAAGCTTTGAGAAGTACTCACAGACTCTTGTCATGTGACGTGAAGCCCCACTGTCCACATACCAGATACCCGAAGATGCTTCGCTAATCGAGGGAAAAGCATGCTCCCTCTGAACCTGTGTGGCAGGTGATCCTGCACTAGAGGAATCACACGCAATGAACCCAAACTCCCGGTCAAAACAATCTACAAGGTCCTCAACCTCTGTTGAAGCTGCCACGCTCTGGTTCTGACACACAACTGCATAGTGTCCCATATTTTCACAATTCCAACACTTCACCTTGGAACAGTCCTTCTGTGTGTTACCCTGTGTACCTTTACCTTTTCCTTTGCCCCCACCATTGCTTGTGGAAGCCTGCTTCTTCCCTTTGCCTTTCGTGCGTCCTGCCAACAGTGCTACATCCTCATCCTGCTCAACTGGCTTGGCTGCCCCAAGCTGACCTTTTCTGATCTCTGTCTGAATGCAATCATCCCAACCTCTCCCATGTGGGAAGGGTCTTCACATCACAACCCCATCAGCAAAGTTCATCATTGACGGAGGGGCCATTTCACTACAATCTATTCACCACTCAGTGGGTGAATGACCTCTCCACTGCTGCTCATCTCCTCTCTCACATTTAGTAATTTTTGTTTGTTTTCCAGCTGCGTCATATATTACCCATCTTAATGGTCTTCAACTTCTCCTTCAGGACCATTTTCTGGTTCTCATTGGTACTCTGGTAGAGATTGGACAATGCTGTCCACATCTCATGGGCATTTCTCTTTCCTCTCACATGAGGAATGCAATGGTCTTTGACTCAGTCTAGAATCAGTCTCTTACCCTTGTTGTTCTTTTTATTATAAGCATCCAACTAAGTAGCATTAGTAGGCACACCAACAGGGTTCTGTGTGGTATGCACCATAATGTCCCAGACTTCTGCCTCCTCAAAGATACTCTGCATTCTCTCCTTCCAAATGCTGTAATTGGAATGCCCATTCAGCCTATCCTCCACCCTCAATCCCAATGACATCCTGCTATCCTAAAATTGAAAAATAGCACTGTTGTAGTAAAGATAAAACTGTTGTTTGTGAAAAATCAGCTGGCTAGAATTTTCTGAGTGAAAAATTAGCAGGCTATAATTTTCCTCCTTGCTATCCCAAACTGCACTTCAACACTCAAGCTCTAATACCATGTAAAAATTTCTCATTTCTCACCCCGGTTTTCAGTTTCACCTTATTTCTCCAAAATAGTTAAATGCCTTTTCCCATATCCATACATTCAATCACTGGAAAATAAATTTTGCTGAAAACACAAATTCTGGAAATATTACAGAATGCTAGAAAATGCAGAAAATCAGCACATACAAATAGCGATTCAACACATTTAAACACAGTGATTTTTGGTCAAGGTGACCCTAGAAAAACCCTCTACAACTCTTGGGGAAAACCAGTTCGAAAGCTCCTTCTTATTTATGGAAAATGCTTTTTATAGTGAGAGAAATATTCAACAAAAAATTAGCAAGCAAACTTTTACAACTTATCTCGTTTTCCGTGCCTCAGCCAATTGGAAAAACTTGCAAACAACAAAATAGAACAACAATAAATGCTGTACGACCTCCTCGATTTTTGTGCCCAAATTTCAACCTTAAATGCTACTGTACGGACTGCCTAGAAAAGCATGCAAGCTGCCATAAATGCTGTTGTACGATTTCCTCGATTTCTGTGCAAAAAAACAACAGTACAACTGTATGGTTCTGCCTAGAAATGCATGCCAAGGTACAACCACTTGCTGTACGGATTTCTGCTCCTCGATTTCTGTGCACTTGCTGTATGGATTTCTAGAAAATCGTGCCCAATATATACCTCTCACTGTGTGCTAACTCAACTGTACAAAATTGCTAAAATTCTGCCTTGGAATGTGTGCCAAGCTGCTGTCTCCTTCTCTTCCCTGTCCAGAAATCTCCCTTGCTCTCTTGCTCTCATTCTCTCATTCTGCTCATGAAAGAATGAATGACCTTTTCCTCCTTTTCCTCCTTTAATCTAACCCTAAGTGACTTTTGGGGAATCCCTAAATCCAATGGGTGAAATAGATTGAGATCTAGGGTTGAAATTAAATGCTCATTTAAATCTCACTTTCTATTTTTTAATTCACCCCACTTTAATAAAGACCCAGTTAGTCATTTATTTCCAAAGTCACTTTTCCTTTCTAATTTTACATTGAATTTATTAAAGTCACTTTAAAATTAGACTTTAGTAACTTTATCACTTAAAGTCACTTTTAAATTAGATTTGACTTTATAAAAATTATAAAGTCACTTTAGAACAAAAAATTAAATTCTTCTGGACACTTTTCCCTAGGCCAAAGATCAAAGCCTTAGGGAACCACCCGTCCTCCGGTACCAAATTTCAACATAATTGACTAAGAGTAGAAGAAATTAATAATTTAGCTTGAAGTTTAAGAACTTCACTAATGACTGATTCACCCTCCCTCTTAGTAATTCCTTAGTTCAACAATTAGTATCAAGGCCAAGTTTTGTTGAGTAAAAATTTAACCACTAGAAGGTATATCCATAAGGAATTATGTCTAGACAAGAGAGTGCGGATGATTACTCAAGTAAGATACCAGTCTTTGATGGGACAAACTATGCCTTATGGAAAGTAAGGATGGAAGCCTATCTTATGTCCCTAGATGTAGATGTCTGGAGCTCTGTGCTGGTAGATTATGTTGTCCTTGCAATCCCCCCTATGATGAAAATGGTAAAAAGGCTTATGGAAATAATGCAAAGGCCAATAATTTCATTATCTTCGGTCTTAGTCAATCCATGCTTGTAAATGTTGTGCACTATAAGTTAGCCAAGGAAGTGTGGGACAAGCTTAATTAGAGCCATGAAGGAGATGAGAAAGTTAAGCAAGCCAAACTTCAAACCTTTAGAATGAGGTTTGAGAGTTTGAGAATGAGTGAAGAAGAGAGTATAACATAGTATTTCCTCAGAGTTGATGAAGTGACCAACATGATTAGAGGACTTGATGAAGCCATCAAAGAAGATGTAATTGTTCAAAAGGTCTTAAGATCTCATCCTATGAGATTTAATGCCAAAATCTCAACCATTAAAGAGATGTGTGATTTGAAAAGTCTCACAATAGACAAACTACTTGGTACTCTCACATCCTATGAGATGAGTGTAGGAAAATAGAAGACTGAACCAAAGGAGGAAACATTCAAGGTGTCCAAGAAGGATAGGGAGCACAAAGATCATCAAGATTGTTCCAACCATGAATTTGATTAGGACCCAACCCATTTTCCCAGGGAACTAAAACATGGTTCAGGAAAGTATAAAGGGGAGGTGACCTTTAATTGATTTGACTTTGGAATAGTTGGACATTTTTCATCCAAATTCCCTTACAAAGAAAAGTAAAAAAAGGAAAAATATCAGAAGTTTAGAGGCAAAGCTCAGAAACATCAAAAGAAGAAGTTACTCAAGAAGAAGGGGATCTACTCCAAATAAGATAGATCGACACCAACATATGATAATGAGGGTTATTTAGAGGGAGAGTCAAATGATTGTTTACTTATGGCACTTGAAGCTGACTCCAAGAAACAAAATGTTACAGACTTTGAAGAAGAAGCAACAGACCTTGAAGGGGATCTTATCAATGCTCTTGATGAGTTAAAGAAGGCCAAAAGAAAAAACAAGCAACTAAATGAACCATTGTTGTGAGTTGAAGAATGTATGTATAACTCATACAATGAGGAATTTATCTATCAAAAAGAAAAACTTGAAGAAGACATTAGAAGTAAAGAGAGTCTAACTCTTCGATTAGAAGAAACACAAAAAACATGTGAAAATCTATAAGAAGAGAATAAACACTTAAAATAGGAGCTGATCAAAGAAAAGGAGGAAATGATCCCAAAGACATGTAAAGGGGAGATTATGTCCTTGAAGTGTTGAGAAATCAATGATTATAGGAATTAGGGTTGATTCCTCTTTCTTGATAATTACTTGTGATTTATGTTGGCTTCTTATTTATTAGTTTATATTTCATAAATTAATTACCAAATTTTATGTATATGAAGATCAAAAGAATAAGAGACACAAGATGTAGGCGCTTAGCCAGGGAAAAACCCCTTGAAGGGGAAAAGCCAGTCCAACTCTTCCACTAGTAGATTCAAATCAAGATGAGACTCTTCAAGATCTCTTAGACCTAGACAAAGACCCCCTCCAACCACCAAGTCATCCCTTTCCTTCAATAGATGATCCCTGTCAACGTCTCCAAGTAACATCTCCACAACAACAACTTCAATCCAGAATTTCACCCCCCCAACAACATTAATCCAGAATTTCAACCCCCCCCCCTCCCCCCCTCCCAGCAACAATTCAATCTAGAGTTTCGACCCCCCACAACAAAACTTCAACCCCCAACAACAAAATTTTGGATTTGTAGTAGACACAAAAGTTTGGCCACAATAATTGCCCAAAAAGTTCTCACATGTGAGAGATAGATAGCCCATAAACTCAAATTAGGTATTCCCAACAAATTTTGTCCTTCTTCATCTACTTCACCCTCTTTTCTGCCTCTCTTCCTTGAATATACAACTTGACGAGTGAATTCTACAAATAGGTAAAATTGCCTCTATATGTAGCCTTTCTGTTGGTTTGAATTTCCCTAATGTAGGTCGAACTTATGGGGACACGGTCAACTTAGTGTGGAGGTGACAAATAACCTTTTTGACTCAAAAATAATTCCTTTTACATGATACAAAAGCCCAAGAATGGTCTAATAAAAATGACAATGACTCTAATGACTCAAGACGAAACCTAGAAGGCTTCAATGTAGGCTTTGACCTAGAAAATATTGACCTAAGCATGAAACCCATGATTTAATAAGTAATTTTTCGTTAATATTATTGTTTCTTTTGACAAGTACAATTATGAAGACCGACACTAGTTACATTCTTGAACACTCGCTCTTAACCAAGGAGGTATTCATAATTACATACATATAAGAGTACATGGAAGATATCAAAATGAAACGTGGTACGAAGAGTTCTAGCACACTCAGTGCTACACATTAGATACCTTACCAGGGTACTCCAATCTCAAGTGGGACTAAGGTGGACTCAAGCTTTAGCCACTCTAAGTACCATCAAGATTTTAAGCTCTACCATTAACCCAAGGATCTAGGTGCGTATCCAAGGTTAGAGCCCAATGAATAATGCCACCCTCCCTACTTCGAGATCTAGAAATCAAAACATAGGCCGACTAGATGTCCTCCCAATCATCTTTCCATAAGATAATTCATCTCTCCTTATCAAATAAATATGTAACATCAACCAACCCAAGCATGCTTCTAAAATATTCAAACTTCTTATTTGGAAAAGATTTTGTCAGAACATTAGCGACCTTTTCATCTATTGGGATATATTGTTGCTTCACGATCCCATCTTGTACCAAACTCCTAATGTAGTGGTACTTGTTGTTGATATGATTTGTCCTTACATGGAATACAAGGTCTTTAGACATCTTGATGCTTCATTGATTATCACAATTTATCACTGTAAAATCCAAAGTATTTCCAAACAAATATAACAAGAGTTTTATTAACCAAATAAATCCCTTTCCTACTTCACATGCCACAACTATTATGCTTCAACACTACTTAACGCAACAAGATCTTGTTTTCTACTCATCCATGAAATCATTGTAGATCCCAAACTGAAACATCCATCAGTAGTGCTTCTTCCATCATTATCACTACAACTCCAATCGGAACTGGTAAAACCTATTAACTTGACTTCCTTTCCATCATACTTCATGCTAGGGTCCTAGGGTCTAGGGATTAAAGAGTCTTTGCCTCTTTCTGTTCATTTTGGGGGTTTGTATGTCAATTTAGCCTATGATCACTGATGTCATAGTCTAGGGGGTCACTGTTTAAGGTCACTCCAAGTTTTTCATGTGATAAAGGGGTTTTTAATTACAAAATTAAGTTTGAGTGAATCTAAAGTCCATGAGAGGGTCATAAGGTCATATTTCCAAATCTGTACTCGTGTAGACAAAAATAGTTAATTAGGGTTCAAAGGGTCTTTTCATGGGGGTCTTATTTATCACAAGTCAAAATGATAACATTCAGATGAAGTTATATGGGTTTGTTAGTGGTGTCCATCATCCCCATGTCACCATTCCCATGTCACCATTCACAATTAATAATTCACCTTTATGTACTCCTTTCATGCACCATTTATCATCATTTCAACCCTCAATTCACATCTCATCATCATGCCATTACACCCCCTAAATTCATAAATCATCATCATAATTCATAATCCATAAATCATGTAGAAGAAGGTCACTGCGCACCTGTTGTGCAAACTCCAAGCCACACAATTGCTACACAAACTGAGAAAAACCATTATGGAGGTCTGCAAGGATGGAGGGAAGCACTTAGAGGGTGCTACATCATCATCATGTCATCTCAAGCACATCTACGCTCTTAGCCTTGCACAAAGCTAATTGCAACCATATCAACCATGGAGGTTTGCCACACTCTGCTATGAATCTACTGCAAAACTGACTGTTTGATTCATGACTTTGGGTAACAAATTCTGAGGAGATGGGGAAAATTTTGAGGAAAATGAGAGTTTTTTTCTGAAAAAAATTTAATCTACAAAAACATATCTTAGTTTTTACAAAAGTGGTATATTTTGGGAATTACAGGTGTCACTTGGAGATCCATTTTCACAATTCCTTGCTGACATGATTTTGAAAATTTTGAAATTCAATTTGTAAATGTGAAGACAATTTTGGAGTTTTGATGCTTACTGGGAGTCATAAGGTATAGGTGATGAACTATTATACATTGTTTTGTTTTGGAGCGGGAAGAGAAAGACAAACTCAAAAATTTAAAATTTTGTTGTGCAACTGTTGCGCAAGTGTTGACTGGGAAATTCTAAGCTTTGAATGCATGGAAGGAGGTATTAGATGGGTCCTACTCCAACTCAACAGCCTTGTCATCATCCTTATTAGCTCGGTTTCACTCAATTTTGCCTCGTGTGTATGCTAAACTGGAGCCTACTGCGCAATTGCCGCGCAACTCATCTTTCAGTTTCTTGTCTTTTTAAGTTAGTTTTGGACCTTGCGATTATGCTATTAGTGATATGGATATAAAAACATGGATAGAGATCAGAGAAGTGGATAAGATAAAGTTGATTTTATAAAAAAACATGCTTTAGTTTTATTTTTAGCTTTATTATAATTTTTAGCTTTTAAAACTTGATGTTTCTAAATTAAAGATAATTTGATCCTCTCAAGTGGATGAAAGATACATTGTATCTAATTTTGATTTTTCATTTTGCCTATTGTATTTAAACTGAACAAAAAAAGAGAAAAGGGTTCAGATTTGAGGAGAAGGCCTGTGTATGTAATTTATTTTACTGAAATAAAATAATCAGTGCAGTGAATTTGCTACTTAACCATAATTTCTTGTTGTTGCACGAATTTAACAACATGGAAGAGACCATGGGTTCAGGCACAAGTGGCCAAGAAGGCTCTACTGTAGTCTAGAGCAATGCTAACATTTTCACCTTACCTAGAGAGGGTAAGGAGTCTCACCCAAGGCGTGTCACGATAGAAGTTAGAAGGGGAAGAATGAGATACCAAGGCAATCACAACAAACAAACGATAGTGTCTCAGAACCATCAATCATCCACATTAATCCAATCATACTACTCTACTTATATACTCTTAAGGAACCATACAACTTATAACTATCCATTAAATTTTTTTAAAGAACCAACACAAATCTCAATAACACATTGCTGATCAAGCTGTCTCTTTCATTAAGCATAACATAAGGAAATACATACATAATCACAAGAGGCTCGAAGCCTGATCATCAAGAACATAAATACCACAACCCAAGGGAACATACATAGACAGGATAGGGAACGATTCACACCTTCTGCAACTCAAAAAGGCCCTACCAATCCCAGACTTGCTCAACTGATCAACAACTGAACATTTCTCGCCCTCCCTTCTGCCTTTTATCTTCTTCCTTGTGCTCAGATTGCCAGTTTCACTTATCTTCCACTCAAATGGCTCTATCCTTAGCTGACACTACTTTCCATTTGATCGGCTACTCCTATTCTTCTTCAGTACCTTCCCGCAACTTTTGGTTCCCTTTTGGTCCATGTTCCCCCCTTGGTTTTCAGCTATGCAACCCAACGGTTGTCCCTGCCACCTGTCCCCAACTCTCATTTCCACAAAAACTCAAAACAAAGGCCCCAACATGCCCCGAGCATAGTTCATTGACTCGTCCCCAAGTCAATCAACCTTGGGTGTTGTTTGAGTGCTTGTTGTTAGCTCTGTTGATGGTTTTGCCGATGCATCTTCTAATGCAACTTCCTGCTGTGCCGATCCTGTTGCTTGCTATGCGGTTACAACTTCTTGCTGGCCTTCTTTTACAAACAAAGGCCCCAAATATAGTACCACGACAACAGTTTCTTGGAAGAATTGAGTGTACTCAATGAGGTCTTCTTTCCAAGGGATGGTAATTTTGTTAGCTTGCTTAAGGAACTCAGCAACCATGCTGGAGTTTGGCTGCTTGGGGCAAATGTTCATTAGGTATCTCCATTGTTCCTCCATTTCATTGCAAAGTTTGCAAAGAGAATTGACATAACAATCGACTGGTGGCCTGAGATACTAGATCTTCTTCTTAGTCTTTGCTGACTCATCCTCAATTTGATGAACCTGGGCTTCGGGAGAAGTGACCTCCATGTCAATCGTCTTTCGATGATCTTTTTCCCTGTAGTTCTGGCTATCGTTGAGGAGGTGTTGAATTTTCTATCAAAGTGGGTATACCAGTTGATTTTTCATGGCCAAGCTATCTGACCAGTCATGGAATTGATCAATTAGGATGTACCCCTTAGCTAGGGCATCAACAATAGAGGCTTTCAGGGTGGCTGCGGTAGTGATATTTTGTTCGATCTCAGTAATGTAGCTAGTGGACGGATCGGGCAAAGTCGTTTTTTCCACATTAAGGCTCTATTTCAATTCCCTGTTGGCGGAGATCATCCCTGTGCAGGATACTTGAATATGGACGCAACATTCGTCCAGGGTGGATGCAAAAAATTCCTTGGGGGCTTTGATAACTACCTCAAACATGGTAGGCCAAAGCGATTGAAACCATGATGTTACTTGGTCAACCTGTGTATGAAGCTGTTGATTTGTATGATGAAGCTGATCTCTCTCAGCTGTGAGAGTGGTGATTTGCTGCTCATGTTAGGCAACAAGTTCATTGTGGGATTTTTTCACCTGCTATGCTTCCCGCTGAATGAATCCAAACAACTATGTAGAGGACCAATTCTGAAGATTTTATGGATGCATGGTGGAGGGGTGCAGGAATCTACTCTGCAATAGTTGGCCACTAGAAACAAACTTATCAGAGTGGCCTTGGGGCGAGGTTTCTTGCTGCGAGGGTTCTCCAAACTAAGGCGGTAGAGGAATAATAAGTGGGTCAGGGACAACAAGAAAATTTAAAGACAATGGGGTGCCAAACGATAAAATTGTTGTAATCAATGTGTGCGAGGCATCAAGCACTTTGCCTGGTAGTGGGTCCAATCCCAGCAACAATGATACCATTGATGTGGTGTTGCTTTCTCCCTCGGGGAGCTTCATGGTTGACTGAACAATCGAGTTGACCTCCATATCTTCAGTGCCTATTCGAGTGTCAGAGGGGATGGGGTATGACAGTGTTGTGGAGGTTGAGGCCGTATGTGGGGGTGGATCCCACAAGAAAGGTGATATAGTAGATGTATAAGGTGGATGTTCTCTGACAATTGGGAAGGATGTGGTCATCTGGGGTCCTTCATCGGTGAGGTCAACTACAGTCATGGCAGGCATGGCTTTTTTCTTCTTTGCAATGGGGAGGTTTGTTCTTTTTGGCTTCTTGGGATTGGGAATTGTTGGCATGGATTACAAATGAGGCCCTACAGTTGGGATAGCCACATCTAGGGGTGTAGTGATTATCAGATTATGATGTGAAAAGCCTTGCAACTTAACAGAACTAGAGGCCTCACCTAATGAACTAGTTAAGCTCACAATGGTTTGCTTGATGGCACTCATCTTTTTCTTCATCAGGTGGCCATTAGTTGTAATTAATACTTTGTTGATCACTTCCTAGTGTCCAAGATTGCATCTCCTATCAGTGGTTTCACTACTATTCCCTTGAATGAATATTTGTATCTGCCTTCTTTTATCTCACAGGAAACTCTTGGCCATGAGCTGACTTCTGCATGGAATGCTTCAACTATTGATGCGAACTTCTGTGCCTTCATTTGGAACGTGATTGGATGGACACAGTCTGGGTTGAGGAAAGTGTTGTTGTGCATTATCCCAAACCAAATAAGCTCTGAGTATTCATTGATAAGTGCCTTGGGAATCCTTTTGGAGGCCCTTATAATACCTAACATTTTACCATAACACTCGCTGAAGGCTGCTTCATTGATTTCTTTGCTTCTTGGGTCTTGTGACGTTCACCATGGTGTGTATCAAAGAGCATAAGGTTGGTCTTCAAAGATCTATGCCAAGTCCCTTCCTGACGGAGGGCACCACTTCAACATTGCTAGGGTCATAATCAAGTAACCGAAAATAAAATTAGTGCTCCTTTTGTACACATCCTTGCATGCCTCGAAGAATTCAATGAACTTTGAAGTGGTTTGAAATGTTTTTGAGACGACATTTATTGTGGTCGATAACCCGTTAAGCTGCTGAATGTCATCTACATGAATTGGGTATTCTTTGTCCAGCCAAAGTGACCCCCTGTGCATCCTGCTAATAAATAGTTTCATGCATGGTATTGTGGTGAAAGTCATGCCAAACATGGGAAAGCTTCTCAAGTTTATCAACATTGATCATTGAATTCCCTTGAAATCCACCTCGGCTTTGGTTGCCTTTGTCCCATATTCTTTTGTAATTGTCTCTGTGTATACTTCCCGCTTCATTTTCAAGAATTGGAAGCAATCTGATAGGTTGTTATCTACCAGTGTGGCCTTGTCATATTTTCCATACAACAGCTCTGTGACTATAATTCTTGTATCCACCCCGTCTTCAAGAAATGAAATTATCGGCTTCATCATATTGTATCGCCGCTGATAGAATGTAATCATTGGAGGCTGATGAAGAATGCTTGAGTGACAACACTGAGGATCAGACTATGACTCAAACGATTCTACCACCTGAACTTGGAACTCTAAGAACTTCGACATCTCCATGCAGGTTAAATAGACTAGCTTCGACATGACGTTTCTATCTAGACTTGATAACTAATTACTACGAAAACTCTCCCCATGCAGACTCAAACATGTTAGCTCGTTGTCAACTGATCTGTCTCTGATTTGGCCAACTTATTTTGTGAAAAGACAAGGTGGAGAGGATGGGTAATAATTTTAGCGTAATGGTAGACATTTAAGTGTTAATTTTTTCATAATGGGAAAGATCCCATGGAAAATTGACTGACAGTGGTATTATTTCCCAATTATTATGGAAAAGACATTTGATATGTGTGACTGACCTCCCCCCCCCAACGATAATTGGTTGCAGTGTGGTGACATGGAAGCTGCAACTGAGATTGACACTCAAGCTTTATCTTAATGAAAATAAACTAATTGATGAATTGGCTGATTGACTCCTATCAAATCTCCTAATTCTACCCACATTCTCTTTGTAGAGATCTCATCAATTTTATTATGAATGTTTGGTTTATGGAAGGGTTTAGGCATGCACCATTCATCCATCCTGGATGCAGTATTCCATCTATTTGCGTGAGCTTCACTGCTCTAGACTCCCTCATCTCCACAACTATGAATGGACCTAGCCAGTGTATCTGTCGCTTGCTTGAAAACTTTTTGAACTTGCTGTCATATAACAAAACCTTATCTCTGACCATGAAGGATTATTTTTGATGTGTCTATTGTGCCATGCTATCTGTATTTGTTGCTCGACTGATTGGTGAAAATTTGCTAAGAACCTGACCTCGTCTAGTTCTGATAGTTCTTCTAGTCACTTTTGTAGGGACTTGTCTTCTGTCATCCTTGTGGCGTGGGCGATGAAAATGATAGGGATCACGAACTATACAGGCATAACAACTTCTCAGCCATATACCAACTGGAATGGCCTTTTCTTGTGTAATATCTTAACTGTTGTGCGTTGCGCCTAGAGCCTGGCTGGTACTCTTTCATCCCAATCATCCCTATTTGCTGAGCATACCTTGGTTAAGCCCTTCTCGAGTATCTTGTTAAATTCCTCTATTGTTCCATTAGCTTGTGGATGAATCATGAATTTCTGCAATAGGGAGGCGACCATTTCATTAATGAAATGAGTTCATTGGTCACTTCTCAAGCTTCTTGGGCACCCGAACCTTGAGATGATATTTTCAAAGATGAATCTTGCAGCTGTTTTCGCTGTACAATCTTTCACTGGTGCCACCCCAGCCGATCTTGTGAGATACTCGGTCGTCGTGATGATGTTCCTTGCATGGGTGTGATGCACCAACAGATTTATTGGAGCGATGAAATCAATTACCCACTTTTCAAAGATTTGTAAAATGCTAATTAGCTGTAGCGGGAGTTCATCACGACACAACGATTTTCCAACCCTTTGACACACATCACATCCTTCAGAAAATTCCTTATTGTCCTTGTATACTTTTGGCCACCATAGGTATCTTGCGATAAGCTGATAGTCGGCTACTCGCATGACCATGTATATCCTTAGTGTCACTGTGTACTCTTTTGGGCATTTCCCTATGGTCAGGAATCCCACGATCTCCTCTAAGTTTTCGGGTACTACTTCAACTCTGAATAAATCGACATTCAGTAATTGATAGTTTGGGGAGCCCCCACTTTCCCCGATTCCAATCTAGACAGTTGATCAACGTCAACGTTCAATAATTCAGTTTGATGATTACCTGGAATGTGAACTCCTAGAAAATTAGCAACTATCTGCATATACTCCCTTCTAGTACTGACTTGTTGACTAGGTATTTCAATGCCGAGTGATTTGTGAAGAACTTGAACGGGCCCTCTAGAAAATAGTTCCTAAACTTCTGTAAGGAATACACCATGGCTAATGCTTCTCTTTTAGTATTGGTGTAGTTTTTCTTTCCTATGGACAATTACCTGATGGAAAAGTAGATGGGATGGTCCAAGTTCCCTTCTCCCGGTTACGTCAACACTGCCCTGAGAGCAATGATAGATGCGTCGATATGTATGTGGAGTTGCTAATTCCAATTAGGGTATACTATAATTGGAGAACTTACTAGCTTCTCCTTCAATATGTTTAATGCAACTTGATATTCTTCTGACCATGTGAATGCTTCCTCTTTCCTTACCAACTTTTCCATTGGGGCGGTGATGGAAGCATAGTTACGGAGGAATCTACAATAGTACCCTGTGTGGCCCAATGTTTATCATAACTACTTCACATTAGCTGGTGGGTCAATGTTTATAATTTCCGCAACCTTGGATGGGTCCACGTAGACTCCCTCCTTGCATACAATGTGGCCTAGTAGTGTGCCAAATGGAACTGCAAATATACACTTCTTCAGGTTCAAGGAGACCTTTAATTTTCGGAAACTATTAAAGATTACTATGAGTAAGATGGCATGCTTCTTCAACCGGCTGTATACTATCTGGTCATCCATGTGTACCTCTAGGAATTTGTGAATGTAATCTCTGAATGCGGCAATAACGATCTGGGAGAATACAACAGGCACATTTTTTAGGCTAAATGACATCACATGGTAAGCATATGACTCCCACTCTATCATGAAAGTGGTCTTCCTCTTGTCCTCTTCAACTATTATGATCTGATGGCACCCTAAAAATCTATCTATGAAGGAGTATGCTTCATTCCCCGCAACATTGTCTAGGACCTCATTGCTGAAGGGCATGGGGAATGGGTCATGTACGCAAGAGTTGTTAAGGCTGCAATAGTTTATGCAAAACCTTATCTCCATGGAATATTTCTTATTCTATATCACTATTGAGCTGAACCATTCTGCCTCGTCCATACTAAAAATAAGTCCTACTTCTAGCATTTTGTCTATTTTGTTCTTGACCTCCTCATTTACTCTTGGGTTTAGCTTGTTTGGTCTGTGTTTCACTGGCTTGGCATTAGGTTTTAAGACGATATTCATTTCTTCAATGTCCCCCTTAATTCCTTTCAACTCTGAAACTGAAGCTGGTCTAGAATTCCTGGGTTGTTTTTGTCATCTACTAGTTCTATGAATATAGGTCCTTGGTATAGGTCTAGTGGTTGGATGACTCGTAATCCCTCCACTTCAAAGATCATCAACTCCTTCTTTAGGTCAATAACGACGTATTTTTCATAGGCACAATCAATACCTAGTAGTGCAAGGTAAGGATATTTGGCTCCCATAATATCGATTACTTCAAATTCCGAGTGTTTCTTCACCCCTGCCACATCAACTTCTATTTCCTCTAGTCTCCCAATTGACAGTATATAGTACTGATTGGCCATCCACAATTGAATTGGTGAGAAATTTGATTGTGGTTTTTCCAGTGCTTCCCACGTCTTCCTTTGTAGGATATTGACGTCAGAACTCAAACCTAATATAGTATCTTTAATTTGAAACCCCATGACATGCGCATCAATCCTGAACTAACTTATCATTCTATTCTTATTTCTCCTGACTCGCCTTGTGTGTCTCTCAGGCAAGCTCGATGAGACATTCTCTTCTCCAGTCTCCTCCTTCGACAAGACTGCTTTCAGAGTTTTGCAGAGCTCCCCTAACATCTAATCATTGTTGACAATCTGTGGGAACAACCTAAACCATTCCTTAATCGGCCGAGAAACGATGGATTTTTTAACGTCGGGCATGTTATCCTTCTGAGAGTCTATCAAAACTTCGAACAATTTTTCTGCCTCCTAGTAGTATTTATTCTTCTATCTAGGGTTGTATGACTGCTTTGGTGAAGCCACCCTAATGACCGTTGCCTATTTTGGGCCACCCTATTCATCCATCATTTTCTTACCACCATTGATGACTAGGTTTATGTTGGATAGTGGAGCTATCTTAGTAATCCTTGGTTCTTCATTGATCAGGTTCGTCCCCTGTTTCATGGTCTGTTCTTGCCACCTTGCAATCAGCTTGGGGCAATCCTCAGTTGCGTGGGCATTGACCTTGCATTGGGAGCACCATGGTCTTCTTGGTAGGGGGTAGTCATGGGTGACATGTCCCTCCCGATCACAGTTATAAAAATGCACATGCCCCCTGTTCTACCTTCTCTTGTTCCTCCTCATCCTCCTCACCCCTCACGAGCAATTTCAATGACCCTGAATGTCAATCGGTCTAACCGATCAGCTAGTGCATCCAACGCTCAACGCTGGTCTATATGATGGGTTGTAGAAGCACAAAATTCACAATAGTTATTATTTAGGACATTTGAATATTTCTGCAGTATCGGGCATAAGTGTGGTGAGTGTCCATATCCCCTACACACTTCACAGTATTCTAGTGGGTTGCAGCCCCTGAATGCACCTTGCAATCCCACTATCGTGGCACCTACCATAGGTGCGGTCCCTGAAGGCCTTGATGGCCCTAATGCGGTACCCACACCCCTCAACCTCGGGCACTCTATTGCAATGTGACCCTCCACTAAGAAGTTGGTACACCACATGTTCGATCTCCCAGCTCAGGTTGGCTATAAATATTTCAACTTCTCTGTTAAGATAGAAATATGGTGTTGTAGACCCAAGATAGAGGGATCATGCGATACAGATCCTCCTTGGTACTGGTGTAGATATCTCGAAATAGCCTCAATGTGGGTTTCCTGCTCCAGGGAATCTTGTAGTGTCTTGATCTTTTGTTGTCTCAATGGTGTCCAGGTGAGGGGTAACATTGCCTTGATGAACCAACCCCTTTAATGGTTCAGATCTATAGTGTAGCTGAGATTATTGATTTCATATTTGAACATTTACATTAGCTCCCAGGAAGTTTCTACCTCCCACTGTTTTATCTCCCACAACTCTGACCGCCCCTACTGATCTGTTTAGGGGAGCTTGAACTCTTGTACAAAGTTCCTCTTAATCACATCTACGACTGGGTTCTGGTGTAACTCTGCCCATTTTATAAACCACCGTAGGGATTGTTCCCTGAGAGTTGTATGGAAATATATTAGCTTCACATTGTCAAGGATTTGACGAGCCCTCGATATAGCCTCACATAGGTACCAATGCTGTTCTATGTCTTCATTCCCTCTGCCAAATAATTCTGGGTATCTCGTAAATGATCCCACCATACTAGACTGTGTTTGTGCTAAAAGAAGAAAGCCTTGGGTTCTCGACGGCTGAGATCCTTCTAATACCAAATTATTATTGCTATTATTTCCACTATAGTTAGCAGTACTAGTCCTATATTTAACATGCACACTATTTACTCTTATTGCCTTAAGCGACTTAGCGACAAATTTACTAGGGTTATTGTAGAGTACCAGGGGAAGGTCGAGGGGAATGCTACCTAAGCCTCAGAGGTTTAGATCTTCGATTCTTTCGGACAAAACATTGTCCTCAAACAATATTCTCATCACAAAACACGTCTCATCCTCCATGCCTTCCTCGGGGTTACCGTGACCATCTCCATCCAACCTCTCTCTCGCAAATAGGGAGGGAGGGATCATATCATCCTTTGAACTCCCGGTTGTCCCTGCTATCTCTATCCCTTTCACCATATTCTACTCCCTTCCATCTCTCTCCTCGAGACTCTTCAACACCGCTCCTTCTTGGTGTAGTCCCTCTGGTTTCCCTTTGATCACCTGCATGGCTCTTTCTTGCCACTTGTCTACTATCAACACTCTCCTCCGCACTCTCACCTCCCTAGTCCTCCGTGAATCTTCTCCATCCATCCCTCTAAAAACATCTTGGTCCCTTGCTAGGTAACATTTCTCCCCTTAGGTCCTCCCCCCAGTACTAGGGGTTTACACAACCATGCTTAGCCCTTGCAAAGGAATCAAACCCTCTTCCACCATTAAAATCTTAATCCAGAGAGGTATTTTTTTTAGCAACTTCCCTCTTAACCCGATCTGGAACATAGTGTGAGCCTTTGAGAAGGACTGGTAGCTTTCTGCTGCGAACTTGGTCACGTATCCTTCCAAGGTAGATTGCACCCAAATTATACCACTCTCATCAGATCCATGTCAAGACGGTGGAGCGCCATGAGATATGTAGGAATCTAATCACGACGAGCTAACGTCTATCCTCCCATTTGACCGTTCACTTGTAGTCTCCATAACTATTTGTACGATTCCTCTGGGAACTTACCCCATAAGATCTCGTATTGATCACTTGCAACTACTGAATATAAAATCTCGTCATTCACTTTAGCAATAGCTCGGTTTTGAAGTTTTAGATTTTTGGATACGAACCGATCCACTTGGTCATCCCACCAGTTCCATATCTCCTTCTTAAAAATCCTTCATAACATATTATTAAGCCCTCTTTTTGATTTTTTTTTCTTGACAAAGGAACCATTTATTGACATGAATTTGACAATAGGACAGAGGCCTTGGGCTTAGGCACAAGGGACCAACAAGGCTCCGTTATTGTCTAGAGAAACACCGACATTTTCAACTTAGCTAGAGAGGGTAAGGAGCCTCAATCAAGGTGTGCTGTGACCAAAGTTAGAAGGGGAAGAATGAGGTACCAAGGGAATCAAAACAAACATACAATAATGTCTTGGAACCATAAATCATCCACATTAATCCAATCATATTTCTCTACTTATATATTCTTAAGGAACCATACAACTTATAAGAATTCATTTAATTTTTTTAAAGAACCAACACAAATCAATAACAAATTGCTGATCAAACTGTCTCTTTCATTAAGGTTAACATAAGGAAATACATACATAATGACAAGAGGATCGAGCCTAGTCATCGAGAACATAAATACCAAAACCCATAGGAACATACATAGATAAGACAAATAATGATTCACTCCTTCCGAAACTCAGAAAGGCCCTACCGATCCCTGACTTTCTCAACCGATAAACAACCGAACATTTCTCACCCTCCCTTCTACCTTTTATCCTTCTCCCCGCATTGAGACTACCAGTTCCACTTATCTTTCGCTCGGCTAGATCTATCCTTGGCTGCCACTTCTTTCCCTTTTCTCAACTACTCCTTCTCTTATCCACCACCTTCCTACAACTGTTGGTTCCCTTCTTGTCCCTATTTCCCGCTTTGGTTGTCAGCTCTGCAACCCAACAATCATCGTCACCACCTGTCCTTGAATCTCCTTTCTGCAAAAATTCAAAATGAAGGCCTGAAAACTTGTGGTATGGATTTCAAGTTTTTGTGATATTTTATTATGTGTATGTTATTCATTGTGTCTTTGTTCAATTTTTCATTTTTAAATTGGCTCTAAAACAATATTTTTATTTATTTATTTAATTAATTAATTAATCATTTTTTTTTAAGAATTCATCTATGTTGATGCTCTGAATGGCTTCTCTTTTTCTAGACTATAATGGAATTCACCTTTAGCTACGTGCTCCTTTGTAGTATTCCTCTATATATTTGATCATGAAATATATGTTTCAAAATTCAATTCATTCTCTGTTGTAGTGCCCGCTCTAGTTGACTGACAGTGATATGACGCAAACATTTAATTAGCCATAAGGCCCACACTTTATTCTTTGAGGACCTCAGGTTGAGGATCCAGACACATGACACTATTATTAGCGACTGAGATATTCATGGTTGTGATGTTTATGAATGCTTTCCATTGATATTATGATAGCATGAATGGTTATGTATCTTATCTATCAGTATTCCGATGATTGCAACATTAAAT
>APFE031452525.1:44375-72304 GCA_000404065.3 Pinus taeda | reverse complement strand
TGAGTCGCAATCGAAAATTTTCGTCTGAAATTACCATCGCAAATACAAATTGTGGTCGACAAATAAACCAATGAAAATGAAAATTAAATAAACATTAGATTTAATATGACTGTCAATTGATTGTTATAATTCCCTTGCCCTTCAATTAGATTATGTTTTTACATTCCATATTTTCAGAATTGTCATTTAAATTCATTGAACTGAAGTGATGAAGTGACGTTTGTGTTTAGAAATTTTTCTCATAGACTAGTTTGGAAAATTAATTGGTAAAATTTTCATTAGTAAATTCTTTCACTATAATTTTTTCATTTATATTTTGAAGAAAGTAAATTTCACTTTTTAGGGAAAATTTGTCATATTAAATTATTTGTAAAAAAAAAAAAAAAGGAAAATTCATTGGTAAAGGAAATTTAAGTATAAATTATTACTATATTATTTTAAATTTCTTCTTTTCCACATTAACATAAAGTAGGTGATAAATTCTAACTCTTAATTTTAACACTTAGCTCCCATGTTAGACTGGTAGTTTAATTTTAAAATTTAAAAAGAAAGAAAGGAAACTGAATATTATGCATTCATTTAAGTCAAATAAGTTTAGAAATGCATTCTTAATGTATGTTTTAATAAAAATAAATTGAAGAACCACTCATGTTAATTATAATTTTTAGTTTTTACCTTATAAGGAAAAAAATCATATTAAAATGTGGCAGGTGAACCATGGTTAGGAGAGGTACCAGAAGGAGTGGGGCAGCTAAAGAGCACAGCATGGCGCCACCACAATAGCCTACTCCTACCACCCCACCTAATGAGGGGGAAACATCTCAACACAGGAACAAATACCAGCGGGAGAAGTGTTGAACTTAATGAGATCATTCCAACACATGTCTGAGGCATTAATAAATTGTTTGGAACGGGAGCATGGAGGACCGGCCATACAAAATGAAATACCCCAAGATAACACAAGAAATGATGTACGTCGAGACTTGGAAAAGGTAAAATTTTCAGAGTTTTGGGGTTTCACTGATGGTCAATCTGCAGAGGCATGGTTGGAAAACATGGCTATGTGTTTTATCCTAAGAGATTACACCTCAAACATGAAGGCTAAGATGGGTATATTCCAGCTAAAGGGAAGCACACTACTTTGGTGGAAGACATTATTAACCCAATTGGGAATGGATATATCAGAAGTAACTTGGGAGCTATTTGAAGAAAAATTTAGAGAACGTTACCTGTCAGAAGATTTCCTCGAGAGACAGCTAAATGAATTCAATTCATTAAAGCAAGGGAGTCGCTCCCTACCAGAATATGAGGCACGTTTCATGGAATTACTCCGTTATGCCCCTCATTTAAACACAAAGAAGCTCAAGGTGTAAAAAATTGTGTATGGATTGAATGTTAACATTCATACCAAGATTAGAATCTTAATGCCTCGCACCTTGCACGAGGCAGTTCAGCGGGCAATCATTGCAGAGAAGGAGATCATGAGCAGTGAACATAGTAAGTCAACAAGGCCCACAGAATCAGGGGTACCTGGTATGGAATGTAGAAATTTGCAAGGGGGTCCTGCGCTAAATCATCAAAAGTTGTCAAGAAGAAATCAAAGAACACCATATAGGCATCTAGCTCAGCATCCGCGCAGGGTACCACATCAAGCTCGTCAACCACCACCGCACCGGCCTATGCGACAACACTAAGTCACACCACCTCAACACCAATATTCTTTCCAACAGAGTTTTAGACCAACTCATAGTTCAGTTGGTAGTAGGAGCCAAGTCCCTAGGAGGGGGTTTTGGACTTATGGGGGTCCTCACTATGAGAGGGATTGCCCTCAAAAGACAGGTAATACCAACTCAATTAAGAATGCAACTACAGTGGGAGATCTGGGGAAGGCTCATCGCATCCATGCAGCGGTGAACAATTGCCAGGTCGAACACCAGTCCACTGTGTTAGAAACCTCAGGTAATATTGATGGTATGAGTTTTGTCATTTTAATAGATCCAGGGGCTACTGATTCTTTTATTTATATAAATGCATTATCATTAATTAAACATAACGAAACTCCACATTATGAATTTAGACATGTAGAAATGGCATGTGGTATGAAAAGAAATGTAGGAAAAATGGTAAAGGATTGTGAGGTGGACCTGGGGGTATGTAAGACCAAGGTATCCTTGTACTCGACAATTCTAGGAGGTTATGACGTAGTTATATGAATGGATTGGTTGGAGCGGCATGAGGCACTCCTAGATTGCAAGGACAAGATTCTACATTTCACCAACGATGACGGCCTAAGAAAATCATTAAGGGGAACGAATCGAGAGGTGTCCCTGAGGTTCATCTCCTCCATGCAACTAATGAAATTTAGGCGAAAGGGATGTCAATTGTTCTCAGTGGTAACTCTAAACGAAAAGAGTGACTCTGAAGATTTTGATAAACACCCATTCCTTGTTGAATTTAAGGATGTATTTCCCGAAGAACTACCCGGGCTACCCCCAAAAAGGGAAATTGATTTCACCATCGACCTTAAACTCAGGACGAAGCCTATTGCAAAGGCACCCTACCGGATGTCGGCTCTAGAGCTAAAGGAATTGCAGATCCAATTAAAGGAATTATTGGACTTGGGGTTCATACGACCTAGCATATCTCCATGGGGAGCCCCAGTGATTTTTGTTAAGAAAAAGGATGGGTCTTGGCGACTGTGCATTGATTACCGTTAGTTGAATAAAGTAACGATAAAGAATCAATACCCTTTGCCAATGATAGATGACTTATTTGATGAAATGAGGGGGGCCATTGTTTTTTCAAAAATAGATCTGAGGTCGGGATATCATCAGTTGAGAATCAAAGAAGAAGATATTTCGAAGAAAGCATTTAAAACAAGATTTGGGCATTATGAGTTTGTAGTTTTACCCTTTGGACTGACAAATGCCCTGGGTGTTTTCATGAGTTTGATGAATGGAATATTTCGGGATTACTTAGACAAGTTTGTACAAGTCTTTATCGATGACATTTTGATCTACTCAAATACCACAGAAGAGCATGGTGAACACTTGAGGATAGTCTTGCAATGTCTTAGAGAAAACCAATTGTACGGGAAGTTGTCAAAGTGTTCCTTTAACCAAACCAAGATTCATTATCTTGGACACATTATCTCTGGGAAGGGTGTTGCAGTAGACCCAATAAAGATCGAAGCCATCATGGAATGGCCAACACCAACCAATGTTCATGAAATACGAAGTTTCATGGGCATGGTAGGGTACTATCGAAGATTTGTCGAAGGGTTTTCGAAAATAGCAAACCCAATTACCGAGCTCCAAAGAAAGAACAAGAAATTCATCTGGACTGAAAAATGTGAAGAGGCATTCCAACAGTTAAAGGTTTTATTAACAACAACACCAATTTTGAAGGTGCCGGATATGGAACAATAATTTTTGGTTTGCACTGATGCCTCCAAAGAAGGACTGGGTTGTGTGTTGATGCAAGGGGGAAGAGTAATAGCCTATGCATCAAGGAAACTCAGAACCAACGAAAAAAACTACGCAATCCATGATCTAGAAATGGCAACAATTGTTATGCACTAAAGATTTGGAGACACTACCTTCTAGGAAGGAAGTTTGATCTTAGGACTGACCATTGTGGGCTACAACACATATTCACTCAAGATCACTTAAACACAAGGAAAAGACGATGGTCTGAACTAATTAGTGAATATGATTTTGATATCACTTACATCAAAGGAATGGTAAATAGGGTGGTTGATGCTTTAAGTAGGAGGCCGCAGATATTTTCAGTGATTCCCTTGAAGACAAATTTGAGGGAGAAACTGCTTGAATTACAAATTAAAGACACTTGGTATCAGGAGGTTAGCAAAAGTTTGAGGGAGGATGAAATGAGGGTCCCAAAATATGAAGAATACTCCTTTGATAATGATGGGCTATTACGATTTCGGGGAAGGATATATGTACCACCGAATGAAGATATATGCCAATTAATCTTAAATGAAGCACATGGCGCTGTATACATGGCACACCCTGGTGTCAAGAAGATGAGTGCGGATCTGAAACCACTCTTCTTTTGGAAAGGGATGAAGAAGGACATTGTGAACTTGGTAGCAAGATGCTTAGAGTGTCAGTGAGTAAAAGCTGAACACAAGCATCTGGCAGGTTTATTACAACCCCATGAGATACCAAAATCTAAATGGGAAATTATATCAATGGACTTCATTGTGGGACTACCAATGACCTCAAGAAGACATGATTCCATATTTGTGGTAGTGGACACGTTAACCAAAAGCGCCCATTTCATACTAGTTAAGACTACATATAAGGCCCCAGAAATTGCGAGGGTTTTTATTAATGAGATTATGAGATTACATGGATGCCTAGAAAGATCATATCCGATAGGGGAGCAATGTTTACTGGAAGATTTTGGACCAGTTTCCAAGAAGCTTTGGGAACCCAGTTGAACTTGAGCATTGCTTATCACCCAGAAATAGATGGGCAGTCAGAGAGGACAAATCAAATCCTTGAAGACATGCTTCGAATGTATGTGATGGACTAACAAAAGAGATGGGAGGAGTTTTTACCACTTGTAGAATTTTCTTACAATAATAGTTATCAGAGTTCCATCAAGATGGTGCCATTTGAGTTCTTATATGGAAGACCTTGCAGAACACCTCTTAGTTGGGATCGACTAGATGACTGAGTATTAATAGGACCTGAGGTGGTGCAAGAGATGGAAGAAAAAATGACAATGATTAGGAGGAGGCTAAAGGAAGCACAAGATAGACAAAAGAGCTATGCTGATGCTCATCAGGTAGACCGAAGTTATGAAGTGGGGATAGGGTGTTCCTGAGAGTAAGGCCTTAGAAAAGCTCTATAAAATTTGGAAAGGGAGAAAAATTGTCTCCACGGTTTGTGGGAATGTTTGAAATATTAGAAAGGAAAGGGCCAGTGGCTTATAGGCTTGCCTTACCTCCATCTTTAGCACGTATGCATGATATGTTTCATGTTTTTGTTTTACGTCATTATATTTCAGATCCTTCGCATATTATTGACTTTGGTCATTTGCAGGTCTCGGAAGAGGGAGCAGTGATGACTGAACCAGTTTGCATACTGGACTAGAGAAATTTGCAGCTTAGACGACGGTTAGTGGACCAGGTCAAGGTCCAGCGGGACAATTATAGTCCCAGTTCAGCTACTTGGGAGGACGCCGAGGAGATGCATCACCATTTTCCTTACCTATTCCAGGGACTTCAAGACGAAGTCTATTGTTAAGAGGGGGTGTATGTAGTGCCCGCTCTAGTTGACTGACAGTGATATGATGCAAACATTTAATTAGCCATAAGGCCCACACCTTATTCTTTGAGGACCTCAGGTTGAGGATCCAGACACATGACACTATTATTAGCGATTGAGATATTCATGGTTGTGATGTTTATGAATGCTTTCCATTGATATTATGGTAGCATGAATGGTTATGTATCTTATCTATTGGTATTCCGATGATTGCAACATTAAATAGTTAAGTTTGGTCTCTATTTGAATTTATGATGAGGGTAGTAAAGAATATTTATGTGCTCTACTAAAAGCATAATGATGATAAATTTGATGGATAGGTATATTTCTATGATGTTACGATGTTGATAGCTTAATGAATATGTATGTTTCCATTGATGATTAATGATGATAACCATGAGGGATGTGTACCCTATGTTACCTACTTTCTTTAGTTCAGGCTTACAATGGACAATGATGTGAATGACCAGGAATTGTTAATGATGCTATTATGATAATGACTAACATTGAGAAACATTGTTACTGATGATTATTGAGTATGGTAGGAAACCATCAGAGGCACTCGCATATGACATGTTTATGACACCTGGTTTGATGAAAATTCATATTATTTTATCTTTTAAAGTCTAAGTCGATCTTGAAATCTGGCATATATGTTTAGCTATATTCTGATGATATGTTAATGGTTGCAAGCACAGATTAGTTTCTTGACCGAATGGCTCACATATGGGTGATGGGGTTGTACAGGTGGATGGAACTACATGGGAGGGGTGGGACAGAGTCCTTGATCTCACCCACTAGCACTCCCACCGTGACTTGAGTTGGAAGGGTTGAAACACCTTTGCCTTGAAGATCATGATGCCATGAGGGTAGGTGCCAAAGTTGGGTCGCTCATGAGGAGTTTACTGGGGGGCGCGCATCAAGGTGGATTCCTTGATCCCCGACACCATTAGTCTCACTATAGCAGGCACCATAAGAGATGATAGTGGTCTATGACGTTGCACTATACTTTCCCCTCATAGTCACTGAATGCTTGAAGGGCAAGTGGTGTGGCACCCTTGGAACTTCAAGGGAAATTCTTGAAGGGCACGACCAACTTGGCACCCTTGGCATCACAAATAAACTATTAGGTGTGGCACCCTTGGAACTTCTAGGGAATTTCTTGAACGGCACAACCAAACTTGGCACCCTTGGAATCATTAAAAATAAATAAATATAAGGAATGAAAACTAGGTAAATTTACATCAAGGGTAAATTATGATTAGAAACCAAGGTAATTAAATCAAAAAATAAAACCTGGAATAAGGAGGATCATAGGAAGAAATAAAATAGAGTACCTTAACAACTCTACCCTTCCCATGTTGGAAACTACTAGGTAGATTAGGTGGTTTAATTAGGTAAAAGGGGAAAGATGAACATAATTGTAAGGATAAAGATTAATCCTAAACTAATTAAACCTAATTAAAAAAGAGGAAGGTGAATTAAAATAAGAATAATAAATTAAATTTAGAGAAATGTAGAGAAGCTCCTTGTGGCATCAACCAACATAAGAATATCCATCTAAGAGATGACCTGAGTTAAATTAGGGAGTAGATTGGGGATAAAATCTTGACTCATTAATTGACTTCAAGTAATAAACACAATTTAAGGAATAAAAGGGGGGGGGGGATAAAGAGACAACTAGGGGAAGAAATAGGAATCTTGTGAGGTGAGGAAAATATTAGTTTTAAATAAAAAGTTAAGTAAATAATTTTGGGTGACCCTTGATGAGAGAGTGACACATGGGTAGGTGAATAATCAAGCTATTAAATTAAAAAAAATATATAATTATGCATGACATGCCAAGTCTCATCTATGAGGACTCTTATAAAAGAAGGGGCAAGCCATGGGAGAGGGGACTTTTGGAACCCTATTGTTGGATGGACGATATGATGTCAGAGCAGTGATTATGAAGCTATAGTGAGTTTGGTGAGGTAGAGGATTTTTAGAGAGGGGACTCTTGAGCCAAGGTGTGCTCTCCTTTGCCAGCTAGAGCCTTCCTCCATTGTACAACCCCATTGCAGCTCGGGGGTCTGCAGGGAAGAAGAGTACCCAAGGAGTAGGCTGGGAGGTTAACTGGTGGGTCTTCACATTCGGAATCAAGTGCGTCATCATTCACTCGCAGAAGTGACCGACAACAAGGGAATACCAGTAAGAATAGAGCAAGCAGAGTCTTGCCTTCTAGTGAACGGTACATATGTATTTCATTACTAATTGATCTTAGTTAAAAGTATGTAAATGTTATGAAATGTTTCCTGAAATGAGTATCAGCAATGTGTGTGTTGAATGAATTTTAAATCTCAATGCGTTTCTTTTCTGGTCGTATTTGCTGTTAAAAAAAAAATGTATATAGTCTTAATATGGTCCTTACATCTGTGACTTGTGGTTGGATATCTCTGTGTGATTTCAAGTTATTTTCAAAACTCATCCTATGCTATGACAAATGTTGTGACTTGAAATAGTACCTACCCTGCCTTTTTTTCCATGAGTGATACACTAAGCTTTGATAATTTCATGTATGATTTGAATTATGACTCCATGCCTAGTGGCTCTTCCTCTGAAGTTTGTTAACCACCATCATTGAGTCCTATTTTTATTTTACAGATATGGCCTCTGTTTTATGTCCTTAAGCTTTATCATTTTCACATTTTGACATTATTTTGAGTGAGGGAGCCCCCTTTGGTTGGTAAAGGCCAGTTTCTAGCCAAAAGTGGTTCGTGGTTGCCCTTGTAAACCCTTTTTTTCAGCCTAGAGGTAATTACAAGGTGATAACATTCTGGCATTGTTGTCGGGGAACGAGAAGTTCCATATTCTCCAGGAAAGATCATCCAAGTTTTAGATATGGTTGTTGATGGTGGACAACAATCAAACACAGGAAGGCTGAACCATTCACATGGCGACTCCAATAAAATTTCAGCCTGATCCAAAGAGTCCAATTTCAAAGGATCCGGAAGATAAAACTTTGATGGAGACTCCACTATTCAAAGGTCAGTCGTTTCAACAAGTCCTGGATGAAGAAAGGTTAGTAGTTTCAGTAGTTTCAAGATGGTTTCAATTCCAAGAACAAAAGGCAGGTATGCTCCTATGGATAGGTCTCATATTCCTAGATTTGAAAATCCTATGCCTCGTGTTGATTGGTTAACATATCTCCCAATATTCAAAGATAAAAAAGGAGAAGATGTTGCTCTTTCATTAAGTTTCACATGCATGTATGTAGACTTGGAGTTGAGTTTCATGAGGATTTGTTAATGAAGATGTTTATGGCAACCCTAGAGGACAACACAATATCATGGTATGAAGGGTTTCCAGTCACTAGTCTATGTTCGCTCAAGGATTTCTATGCAACATTTTGTAAAAATTATAAGCAAAATTACCCTTCTATTGTGTTGATAGATAGATTTTGTGGAAAGTTTGATGATCTTATTCAACATATGGGACTTTACATTTATGATCAGGATTTAATGTATGATGAAATTGAAGAAGCTTTGTTTGAGTTATCTTTTCATCAGGATGGAATAATAGAAAATATTTGTCATCACATTCAAGAAAACTTACAACATACAAAAAAATCTCTCTCTTACCTGAAGATTAAATCAATCAAGAACTTGATGTAGATATTCATGTCCTTTCTCCTAAGATAGGTGAATATTTATAGCCAACTTGTTAGTTTTTGTGTGATAAAGATGCAAGTTGTGAACTAGTTCATGTTGGAAACATTCCACATCTACAAGAGGATCAGGTGCCATAAATTGTTTCCTATCATGAAAATCAAAATGATAGTTTTCAAACAAAGTTATCTAATGAAACCAAAACAAAATTGTTTGAAGGACAACCCCAACATACATAATATGGCTATCATATTTGAAGATTCTAAAGAAAGTTTGGACATTTTTATAGACAAACCTATTAATTCCATTTTCTTTGAAGTTGTACTTGAGCATGGCAGGATAGAACACGGGCTAGTTATGAATGAATATTATCCTTTGGATCATCAATACATGATAATGTTTCTTTTTTTCAAGGACCCATTTGCTGATTTTCTGCAGTCATCAAAAGAGGTGATTTTTTATGATTTTCAAGATTCAATGGTAAGTCTGTTGCAATTATCAGTTAAGGCAATTGTTGTGTTTTCTATGGAGTATGGATTCAATTTTTATTCCGAGTTTCCAATAGATGGTCCACTTAAGCACAATCAAGGAGCCTAGGTATTGGAACAACCCTTTGGTTATATTGGAGGTTTCATATTGCTTGAATCAAGCATTTGGTTCTCAACTTTTACGGCAGATTGGTATGTACATAAATAAGCTCGTTGGGCAAGCATTTATTCAGTTCAGGATGCAATATTTTCGGTTTGATTTTAGCAGTTAGTGAGCAGTATCATTTTCAACTTGTACAATGGTTTTGGTTGCAGAATAGGGTTGTAGTTTGCAGATTGCGATAGACAAGAGAATTAAGGCATATGATTTTCAGAATGGAGACTTGGTGTTACATACCATTTTACTTTCCAAGTATTACAAGTGTGGGTGGACACCGTTGGAACTTGAAGCATGAGGAGAAGGTGCTAAGGTCCCGATGATATGTTGCCATATGTAAAGTAACAATCAATTTAGTCATAGTCATTTGAGTCTTTTTATTTTTGACTCCATTGCCCAATGATTAGGCTACTAGTCCACAGTGTTCTTGGCACCTCACTAGGAGGTTGTTATCCCCCTTAGAGCTATTGTTAGGGTCCTAGGATCTAGGGATCAAAGTGTCTTTGCCTCTTTCTATTCATTTCAGGGGTTTGTATGTCAATTTGGCCTATGATTAGTAATGTCATAGTCTAAGGGGTCATTGTCTAAGGTCACTCCAAGTTTTCCATGTCATAAAGGGGTTTCTAATTAAAAAATTAAGTTTGAGTGAATCTAAAGTCCATGAGAGGGTCATAAGGTCATATTTCCAAATTTGTACTCATGTAGAGAAAAAGAGTCATTGAGGGTTCAAGGGGTCTTTTCATGGGGGCCTTATTTATCACAAGTCAAAACCATGACATTCCATCAAATTTCTAGGGGTCTATTAGTGGTGTCTATCATCCCCATGTCACCATTCACAATTCATAATTCACCTTTATGTACTCCATTCATGCACCATTTATCATCATTTCACCCCTCAATTCACATTTCATCATCATGCCATTGCACCCCCTAAATTCATAATTAATCATCATAGTCAATAATTCATAATTCATGTGGAATAAGGTTGTTGCACAAACTCCAAGCCAAACTATCGCTGTGCAACCGTTGCACAAACTCCAGGCCACACAGTTGCTCCGCAAAATGAGAAAAACCATTATGGAGGTCTAAAAGCATGGAGGGAAGTACTCAGAGGGTGCTACATCATCACCAAGTCATATCAAGCATATCTATGCACTAAGCCTTTCATAGAACCATCTGCAACCATATCAACCATGGAGGTTTGCCATACTGTGCTACGAATCTGTTGCAAAACTGAGTGTTTTAGTCATGATTTTGGGGAACATATTATGAGGACCTGGGGTAGAATTTGATGAAACTAAGAGAGGTTTTTTCTTTAGAAACAATTTAATCTACAAAAACCAGTATCATTTTTTACACAGGTGGTATATTTTTGGAATTACAAGTGTCACTTGGAGACCCATTTTCACAATTCCTTAGTGACAAAATTTTGAAAATTTTGAAATTTGATTTGTAAATGTGAATATTGTTTTTGAGTTTTGATGCTTGATGGGAGTCATAAGGTACATGTGATGAGATTTTAGACACCATTTTGTTTTGGAGTGGAAAGAGAAAGACAAATTCAAAAATTTAAAATTTTGTTCCGCAACTGTTGCACAAGTGCTCACTAGGCAATTTTGAGTTTTGCACGTGTGGAAGGAGGTATCATATGGGTCCTACTCCAACTCAAAAACCTTTTCATCATCCTCATCAGCTCGGTTTCACTCAGGGCAGCCCGTGTCTATGCTAAGCTGGAGCATATTGCGCAATTGTTGCACAACTCATCTTTCAGTTTTTTGTCTTTTCAATTCAGTTTTGGACCTTGCTATTATGATATTAGTGATATGGATAGAAAAACATGGATAGGGATCAGATAAGTAGATAAGATAAAGATGATTTTATAAAAAAATATGTTTTAGTTTTATTTTTAGCTTTATCTTAGTTTTTATCTTTTAAAACTTGACGTTTCTAAATTGAAGATGGTTCGATCCTCTCAAGAGGATGAAAGACACATTGTATCTAATTTTGATTTTTCATTTTTATTAATGTATTTAAATTGAAAAAACAAGAGAAAAGGGTTAGGATTTGAGGAGAAGGCACATGCATGTAATTTCTTTTACTGAAACAAAATTATCAGTGCAATGAATTTTCCACTTAACCAGGGATTCTTGTGGTATGGATTTCAATTTCTGTGATCTTTTCTTATGTGTATGTTATTCACTATGTATTTGTTCAAATTTTCATTTTTAAATTGGCTCTAAAATAGTTTTTTCATAATTCATTTATGATGATGCTCTGAATGACTTCTAATTTTCTAAACTATAATGGAATTGACCTTTAGCTACATTCTCCTTTATAATATTCCTCTAGATATTTTGATCATGAAATATATGTTTTAGAATTGAGTTCATGCTCTATGACATGTGGTTGGATATCTTTGTGTGATTTCAAATTATTTTCAAAACTCATCCTATGCTATGACAAATGTTGTGACTTGAAATAGTACCTGCCATGCCTTTGTTTTCATAAATGTCTAATGTGAAGCTCTGATAATTTTATATAAAAATATGAATGATGGATCCATGCTCAGTGACCCTCCCTCTCAAGTATATCAACCATTTTCATTAAATCTTATTTATCTTTATAGATCTGGCCTTTGTCAAATATCCTTGAGTGTTATTGATTGTATAATTTGACCTTATTTCAAGTTAGCGAGCCCCCTCTGCTTGGAAAAGGGCAATTTTCTAACAAAAAGAGATTTGTGGTTACCCCTATAAACCTTTCTAAACCTAGATGGTAAATTATAGGGTGATAACACTTAATATAGTGATGTCTTGTGCCACGTATGTATCTCAAAATGTGCTTGGCAGGTATCCAATGGTCATGATGAGGCTCTAACTAAAATTGACTAAGAAAATTTACATTGAAACATATATCAGGTCTCCTATTCACCAAGTAAATCAGAGAACCCACAAAATTACGATAACTAATTGTTGAAAAGTGTAACTAGGTTCAGTCTTCATAATGATGTGTAATTGTAACTATTGTAAATGATGTAATGAAGAAAATAAAATTATTTTTGTAAGCCTCACTTCATGGGTTTCATGAGCAAGTGATTTTATTTTAGATGGGTCCCATAGAGAGCCTTAGGATTGGTCATTAAAAGTCAATGAGTCTATGTAATGTATGAAGAACCCTTCTTAGGGATATAACAAAGTATTTGAGTCTATAATGTGTCCAAATAGCCCTCTAATGACAAGCACACAATCCTCTTCCTATGTCAGCCTCAAGATGCATAAAGGAACTCATGTCGCTCACATAATGGAGACACATTAGTTCACAAAGTCATGTCGCCTTATATATTTGGACAAACCACTATATGTATGGGGTAGGTTCTTCGAATAAGTACACTTCATCTCTGAAGTTTTAGATGGGTATCACAGGGAGAAGTTCATATCTCTAAAATAGACTTCACATATCTCTAAGACTCTCGGTGGAGAGGGCATAAAATAATTCAGATTAGATTCAGATGGGTATAGTGTATAGGTTGGGTGTAATCACAGTAAACAAGAATACTGATCCCTCTATATTTCAGATGGATGAGCATAGTATCAAGTTCGGATCTCCTTGATAAATAGTTTAGAAGGAATGTAGAAAATCATCTCATTAAAAGGACTCGTCCTAACTTGCAATGAAGTATACCTTTGTCTCAGTGTCACATCAAAGAGCAATAAGGTACCATTACTAACATGACAGCTCATTCTAACTACATTTTGTTGATGATACTAAATGTATCATCTCTATGATTAAGAACTCACTGCCAAGACACTAATGAAGCTCTCGGTGTCAAAACAATGATGAAGATCTTAGTGTCAAAGCAATGATGCAGATCTTGCAGTGATGAAGATCTCGGTAATGATAAGAAGGTTGAGAACTTGTGTCTAGGTCTTGGAGTGGCTAATAGGTCAATGGTCTTGGTCTTGGTATTCTTTAATTGGAATCTCTATAAGAATAATTTGTGCAAGTTTTCCTCTCAAAGAGTGAGAGGTTTTGGCCTTGGCTTATAGCCTACATTCTGTATCTCTTGTCTATTTATGTTTATGCATTGGTAGTTGTTTGATGCCAAAGAACACTAATAACTTAAGCAAAGAGAAGATCCTAATCTAATGAAGTAAAGTATACTAACAAAGAATTACTAATAGAATAGAAATCACCTAATGCTAATGCCCTAGATTTCTCAACATGGTATCAGAGCCAGGTTCTAAAGTCAACGGAAGGGCATGTAATGAAAGAGGCACTCAAGGATCGAGTTGCAAGAAAGGCATCTAAGAAAGTCAAAGGTTATCAAAGAAAATGATCAAGATCTACATTGAAGAATAAAACCCTAGATCGAAGAATCATTATACAACAATTTTTTTTTGGATATTCTAGTCATCATCAAGTTATCTACAAAGCTAGGTAGTTTGAAGGACTTCAAAGATGAAGATCACATCATCTTGGAGAATGTTGAAACCCTAGAATAAATTATGATCTGCACTCATTCACTACCAAAGTAGTTGAAGTATCTTGAAAGCAAGAAGGCATTATCATCATCTTCAAAGCTATATCATCCAATGAAGCAACAAATAAATACTCATCAATCATGATCATCAAAAGGATCTAGATCAAAAGGTGATGTCTTCTTTATTGAAGAAAGTTTTTTTTAATTTGGAAGAAGATAATTCAAAAGGAATCACTAATACATATTATTCAACCATAATCAAAGTGATCAAGATGAAGATTTCATCTTCACTTGTCAAGTAAGTATCTTTCATTTTTTAATCAAAATTTGGTAAAATGAATTCATGTTTGCAAGGAGATCTATAAGCTGGTTGGGTCATTGAAATTACTTGCATGAAAAAGGAGGATAGACATAGTCCTTGAAGAAAGTGAAGTCATTGAACACATCAATGAAAAGGTCTCCTATGAATTCATGGAAATTGATTCTTATGAAAGGACCCCTCATATAGATGTATTAGAGACATAAAAGATATGTATATGATAATCTCATAAGAATATTCTTTGAAGATGTGATAAAGAAGGTCACATGACTTAGATCTAATCTACACAAAATTGAAGGTATCAAAGAATGAAAGGATATCTTCATAAGATCTCAATTGCAAGATCTAGGAGATATGATGAGAAGACAATCATCATTGTTCTAAATTCACTAACTGATGAACAAGGTAACAAATGTCCATGGAGATAAGAAAGTTACCTCATTCGACAACTTGTGGTTTCTATGCAAGATAGAAGAAGACAAGTTGAGGGAAAAAGTTTTGAAGGTTAAAGAACTCAAACATTTGCAGTAAGGAAAGGGAAGTTTGGAAAATTTGTTCCTTAGAAATGAAAGAAGAGCATAACAAAGATTCAATGCTATGGATGTAAAAATTATGGACATTACAAGAAAGATTGTCTTAAAGCGACAACATCAAAAGAGGAAGAGAAAAAGACCATATCACCGAAGAAGTGGAGGGAGATGAAGAGAAGAGGTCCAAGAAAAGAGGAAGTAAGAGATATCTACTATGAATGAGATAATCTCCCTCAGAAAAGGCAACATGGATCACTACTTATATCTTGAGATGCATGATCAAGGGAAAAAGGATCTCCTCCTTTGAAAGGATGCAGGAAGACATAAGTCACACTAGATGAAATAAACATGATATGTACTCATATGGAGTATGAGGTGGTTGAATACAATTAAGGAACTCTGATTGGAAGCTCTTGAAGGAAGAGATCGTGAGATAGGCAACCATGATAAAGGAAATCAACATCCAAAAGACTAAGAATATTTGACTAGGAAATCTCCCAGAAAGATATGAAGACTCTAGTATGAGTTGAAAAAAGATGAAGACCCTTGACAATGAATATCTTTAGGACATGTGTCAATTTTCATGCAGGATGATGATACCTACAGAAAGATGTCATGATGAAAGACCATCACAAAGGCAATTTTGATTTAAGTGTTCATTTCTTATTTTTGAACTAATATCTAGATGAGCTTATGTAGGATTGCCAAAGGGAAAATCTATGAATGAATTCCAAGAGGACCATATTGAAGGATGTAAGATCCTTCTTGAAAATATGGCATAGAGAAAGTAGCATGACATGAAGCAAATCCAGATGGGAAAATCGATGGATCACTTTCTGATGAAATGAGGACATGACTAACTCATGGATGAAAGTGATGGATGGTTTGTGCCCTATGAATAAGTCCTAAAAGATGAAGATTCCATGACGAATAATAAATTCATGACATTGAAGGAAGGAGCTCTTCAAGCAACTGGTTATTCCATGATATCCACATGAGGAGTTGTTGTAGGTCCTTAGTTAAGAGGGATCTTGAAAATAAGTTTCTTACTTGGAAGAAACTTTGGAATTCATAAGCCAAGAGGGAGCTTAGGTACATTCCTTTTGCAGGAATGAGTACATTCCTTTATTGGAATATGTCCTCCCTATTTGAGAGGGAGAGATAAACACATCATTTTGGTCTTCACATGGGAAGACAAAATGGAGGATTGGATAATTATTTGGCATCTGATACTCTTTAGGGATGAGATAGGGCATCCAATAAAATAGTAGTCATGGAGGACCGATATTCTTTTAGGGATGGGGAGTCCAAGATAAGAATAGTCCTCATGGAACACACCTTGAATACCCGAGTAGGGGATGTTCCGAGAGAGACAATGATGAGAGTGTCTATAAATCATTGTTCTCGCCAACATTGAGCTCAAATCTTGTGGAGAGATGGATCTGTTATTCAAAGCCTTGCTGTCTGACAATGCTGGTTGATATGATGCTATGCAAATGAGTTACCAATCTAAATTATTCTTATGAGAAATTCTTCAGATTGAGAATGCCCAAGTACCATTATGATTACCTCCCTAGTTAAGAGGGAGTGTTGAAAAGTGTAACTAGGTTTGATCTTCATAATGAAATGTAATTGTGACTTTTGTAAATGATGTAATGAAGAAAATATTTTTTTTTTGTAAGCCTTGCTTCACAAGTTTCATGAGAAAGTGATTTTATTTTATATGGCTCCCATTGAGAGCCTTATGATTGGTCATTAAAAGTCAAAGAGTCTATGTCATGTATGAAAAACCCTTCTTGGGGATATACCAAAGTATTTGAGTCTATAATGTGTCCAAATAGCCCTCCAACAACAAGCACACAACCCTCTTTCGAGGTTGGCCTCAAGATGCATAAAGGAACGCATGTCGGCTCACATAATGGAGAGACATCGGTTCACAAACTGATGTCGACTTATATATTCAGACAAACCACTATATATACAAGGGTAGGCTCTTCGCATAAGTACATAGTTTATATTTTTGGATCTCTATGAAGTTTCAAATGGGTATCATAAAGATCAGTTCAAATCTTTAGAACAAACTTTGCATATCTCTGAGATTCTCGGTGGAGAGGGCAGAAAAGAGTTCGGATTAGATTCATATGGGTACAATGAATAAGTTGGGTGTAATCACAGTAAATAGGAATACAAATCCATTTGTATTTCAGATGTATGAGCACAATATCAAGTTCATATATTCTTGATCAATAGTCCAGAAGGAATGCAGAAGATTGTCTCATTAAAAGGACTCGACCTACCTTGCAGTGAAGTATACCTCTGTCTCTGTGTCACATCAAAGAGTAGTAAGGTCTCATTGACAACATGACAACTCATTGTAACTATAGTTTGTTGATGATACTAAAGGTATCCTCTCTGTGATGAAGACCTCGGTGTCAAGGTAGTGGTAAATCTCTCGGTGTCAAAATAGTGATGAAGATCTCAGTGTCAAGGCAATAATAGAGATCTTAGTGATGAAGATCTCGGTAATGATAACAAGGTTGAGGACTTGTGTCTGGGTCTTGGAGTGTCTAATAGGTCAATGGTATTGGTCTTGGTATTCGTCAATTGGAATCTATATAAGAATAATTTGTGTGGGTTTTCCTCTCAAAGAGTGAGAGGTTTTGGCATTGACTTATATCCTATATTATGTTTATCTTGTCTATTTATATTTATGCATTGGTAGCTATTTTATGAAGAAGAATATTAATAACTTAAGAAAAGAGAAGATCCTAATCTAATGAATTAAAAGATACTCACAAGCAGTTACTAATAGAAGAGAAATCACCTAATGCTAATACCCTAGCTTTCACAATGTTAATAGTATCGATGAGACTAGAGTTGGAGTTTCTCAACTTCTTGAGATTAGTGATCATGGGGCAATCATAGGTCTGGAATCCATCATACCGAATTTTTGCAACACCTTGATTATTTATTTACCTTGACCCATATAAATCTCATTGAGTTTCTGCTAGACTTCCAAACCCAAGTAATAGTGCACGAGTCCCAGGTATTTCATCTCGAATTCAACCGCCAACATTTTCTTGCATTCTAGTATTCTATGATCCACACTTGTAATAAATAAATAATCCACATATAGTAGTATAATGACTGGTTCATTATTCACCACCTTAATGTAGAGGTTTTCATCGACATAACTTTTTACGAACCCAATACTTAAGATATATTCATTCATCCTTGCATACCATGCCCTAGGAGCCTGCTTCAAGCCATATAGGGATTTTTTGAGTCTGCAAATATGTGTATCTTTGCTATTTATTTTGAAGCCTTTTGTTTGTTCATTGCATACTTCTTCATTAATGGTTCCATTTAGAAACACTATTTTTACTTCCATTTGATGGTAATTCCATCCCATAGTCGCAACTAGAGAAACCAAAGATCTTATAGTAGTATACCTAGCAATAGGAGCAAAGGTTTCTTCATATTCTATACCTTCCTTTTGTGAGAAACCCTTTGCAATGAATTTATCTTTGTATTTTTCTATGCTGCCATCAATAACATGTTTGATTTTGTAAATCCATTTTGAGGTTACAACAGATCTGTCACTTGGTCTAGTAATGATCTCCCAGACCTCATTCTTCATGATGGATTGATATTATTCTTGCATCGCCTTCTTCCATTCTTCTTGATGAGAAAATTTATTCAAATTTAGTTGGTTCAACTTCTATTAATTTTGTCATGTATGCTGCATATCCTGAATATCTCTTTGGCATTTTAATTTCTCTAAAAGCTCCTTTAGTAGCTCCTTATACTTCAACATCTTCAAGTGTAGCTTTTAACCAATTTTGCCTCTTCTTTGTTTAGGGAATTATTACGGGTTGAATAGGATCAGTTGGTCCTTCTTCTTCTTGGTTTATATTTGTCTTGTCATGATGCTCTTCTTCTTCAAATAGTGGTACATCATCATTAGATTCGATTGGTATATTCTTGGATCTTTTGTAGGCATGATTTTCATGAAATATAACATCCTTGCTAACTTCAATTTTAAATCCTTCCTTGATGTACATTATATATGCCTTTGAAGAAACATTGTAACCAACAAGGATCCCTTTTATGCTTGTAAAATCTAATTAAATTCATTTGTCTTTTGGAAAATGGATGTATGAAGGGCACCCAAAGATTCAAAGATGATTTACACATGGCTTATTCCTTGTGAATGCTTATTTTGGTGTCATATTATCAAGGATTATATGAGGAATTATATTTTGTATATATACTACTATCATTGCTGCTTCTCCCCATAGAAACTTTGGTAGATCTTGATGAAATATCATAGTTCGTATACATTCTTCGCTTGTTCTATTTTTCCTTTTTGCAACTCCATTCTCTTTAGGGATGTAGGGAACAATGAGCTCCCTCTCAATACCTATTTCTTTACAATATGCAATTAATTCTTTTGAAGTGTATTCCCCTCCATTGTTGGATCTCAACGTCTTTATTTTTCTTTCAGTTAAGGTCTCCACTTCAGATCTAAATTCCTTGAACTTTTCAAATTCTTCATCCTTTGTATTGAGAAGATAGATCCATGTATTTCTAGAATGATCATCGATGAAGGTCACATAATAAATATGGCCTCCAATATATTTGTTAGACATTGGCCCACACACATCAGAATGAATGAGGTCAAATATCACCTTAGACCTTGTATGACTACTTGTAAAAAGTTTCCTTGTATTCTTTCCCAAAGCACATCCCTTACATACTCCTTCATGGTCTTCCTTGATGTTGGGGATTCCCTTTACCATTTGACTAAGTGAGGGTATTATCTTGTAACGAATATGACCATATCTTCTATGACATAGGTTGATAGGATTGATCTCCATGTGAACTAGGGCTTGAGGAGATGGTGTTATAACTCTATATAGCCTTCCTTCACGAACTCCAATAATTTTTTATTTTTCAATGCATGAATCCTTTTCCCAAATGAAAAATTTACCATCTACAGAGGAAACCCTATCTCCTTTATCTTATAAACAATAAATGGAAAGTAAATTCTTTTTCAAACTTAAGACATAGAGTATGTTCTTGAGGTGTAGATTTTCTCCACTTTCCAGCTTCAATGATGTAGATCCAAGACCCTTGACTGCATATCTGTTGTTGTATCCTAGCTCCACTGCATGTGATGATGGTTCCCTTAATAGAATATGAATTTTTCCACTTTCTCCCATCATATGTGTTGAGGCTCCACTATAGATGATCCATGCACTGTCATCATCAAGAGTACTTGTAAGTGAAACCAATAATTCTTCACTCCAATCCATCTTCCAACAATTCTTATGATATTAAATGCCATCTTCAAGTAACTTGCTATAGAGGGAGTAACCTTTTCTTCTAATCCAACAAATTGATCTTCAACCTTCTTCGACCTTAGCTCTGATACCATGTTGAGAAATCAATGCTTATAAGAATTAAGGTTTTATTCCTTTTTCTTGATAGTTACTTGTGAATTATGTTGGCTTATTTTACTTCTTTATTAGTTTATATTTCATCAAGAAATTACCAAATTATATGTATATTAATACCACAAGAACAAGAGACACAAGATGTAGTCACTCATCCAGGGAAAAACCCCTTGAAGGGGAAAGCCCAATCCAACTCTTATACTAGTAGATTCAAATCAAGATGAGACTCTTCAAGACCTCTTAGACCTAGACAAAGACCTCCAACGACCCAACCCTTCCCTTAAATATATGATCCCTGTCAAAGTATCCAAGTAGTAGCTCCCCATCAACAACTTCAATCTAGAATTTTGCCCCTCCCAACAACATAACTTCAACCCCCGGCAACAAAATATCAGACCTACAATAGATGCAAAATTTTAGCCCTAGCAAATGCCCAGAAACTTCACACATGTAAGAGATAGATAGCCCAGAAACTCAAATTAGATCTTCCAAACAAATTTTGTCCTTCTTTAGCTACTTTGCTCTCTTTCTAGCCTCTCTTCCTTGAATATCAAACTTGTTGAGTGAATGCTCCATATAGGTCGAATTGGCTCTCTATATATAGCCTTTTTGCTAGGTCGAATTTCCCTAATGTAGGCTGACTTCATGGGGATATGGGAAACTTGGTGTGGAGGTGGCACATAACCTTTTTGATTAAAAAAAATTCCTTTTACATCATACAAAATCCCAAGAAGGGTCTAATAAAAATGACGATAACTCTAATGACTCAAGACAAAACCTAGAAGCCTTTAATGGAGGCTTTGACCTAGAAAACATTGACCCAAGCATGCAAGCCATGCTTTAATAAGTCATTTTTCTTTAATAATAGATTTTTTTGACAAGTACAATTATAAAGACTGACACTAGTTACATTATTCATCATGAAGGTCAGGTTAGAAGAGATAAAACAAAAGGAAGAAATTCTTAATGGCTTGAGTCATGAGTGGGAAGAAAAATGTCAGAGTCTGAAGGAAGAAATTGTCTCCTTGAGAACATATCTTGAGAGCTTAGAGACCGAGAAGGGTCTAGAAAAAACAATTGCAGAAGGGACAAGAAAGTTAGAAAAGATTCTAAATAGTCAAAGATCTCCAGGAAATACGATGGTCCTTGGATATTCCAGATCACAGGAGCCTTCTATGAGAAAGATGAGCTTTAGGTCCACAAGATTTAAAGAACCCCTAAGATATGCGAAGGTGCTTCAAGGAAAACTCAATCAGGGGAAACTAATGTCAAGCCAGAAAGGCACCCAACAATGGAACAAGAATTCTAATGTCCCAAAGGCCTCACAACAGAGGAGAATGAATCAATCAACAAGACAACAATGGTACCAAAAACCTTGACAAAATTCAAATTTTTCCAATTTCAGGTACCCTAATTTGTTTTATGGTTATTACTATAAATGTCATATCTTTGGCAAAAATATATTGATTGTAGAAGAGTCAAAGTTGAAATAGATGAAAATTTTAGATATAAGAAGTATCAACATTTTAGATCTCAAACTCTCCTCCCATGAATAAAAATTCCTTCTCTCCCTTGATGGATGATGTTGAATGTTTCAATTGTAATAATTTTAGACATAAGACCAGTGAATGAAAAAACTTCTAAATCTCAGTATACTTGGAAAACTGCTTTCCTAAAGGAAAAGAAGAGTTGGAAATGTAAGACTGAGTTAACCATGGAGTGGACTTGCCTTGTATGCGCATGAACAATAAGGTAAATGCTATGTAGATAGTGACTATTCCAAGAACATGACAGGAGATAAGAGTAAATTCTTGTGTATGAAGAAAAAAGATACAGGAAACAATGTCATCTTTGGAAACAATGCTCGATCAAGGATTAAGGGGAAGGGAACAATCAATCTTGATGAAAATACTAAGGCCCAAAATGTATTATATGTGGGAGGACTCAAGCATAATTTTCTTAGTGTAAGTCAAATGTGTGATAATGGCTACAATGTGACCTTTCGATATAAAGACTGTGAAATCCAAAAAAGAAAAAAATGGTAAGCTAGTGGGAAAGGAAGTAAGGACACACAATAATGTGTATGTTTTTGATGATTCCAGAGTGAGTTTGTACCTAAGTAAAACAAGTCAAAATTGGTTGTGGCACATAAGGATTGGCCATATAAATTTTGATAACTTAATAAATATCAAAAAGTTATATGTTGTAAGAGGATTTCCAAGATTGTCGAGGCTTGATGACTCAATCTACAAGTATTGCCAATTTGGTAAGAAGACAAGGACTCAATTCAATGCAAAGGAGTTCTCATCATTTAAACCTCTAGAGCTAATTCACAATGACATTTGTGGCCCTACTAGGACAAAAATCCCAAGAGGAGAAAGGTATTTTATTTTATTTATTGATGAATTTACCAGAGCCACATGGATAAAGTTCTTGAAAGAAAAATTAGAAGCTCTTAAAAATTTCAAGGTATTCAAATCTCAGGTTGAGAACGAGAAAGATTTAAATTTCAAATGTCTGAGATCAGATAGAGGTGGAAAATTCACTTCAAAATAATTTGAAGAGTATTTTGAAGAACATGGCATAAGGAGGCAGTATTTAGTGGCCAAAACTCCACAATCGAATGGAGTAGTAGATAGAAAGAACATAACAATTCAAGAGATGGCCATATCTATGATAGATGAGGCAGATGAAGCCCACACCTTTTGGGGAGAAGCAACATAAGTAGTGGTGTATCTAGAATATAGAAAACAACTTAGGACTAACAATGATAAGACTCCCTATGAGTTATGGAAAGGAATACTTGCATCATTAAAACACTACAAGGTGTTTGGAAGAAAATGATTTATCAAAAGAAATGATAAAAATCTTGGAAAGTTTGATTCTTGTGCTGATGAGGGTATATTTTTTGGGTACTTAGTCCAGAGTAAAGGATACAAGTGCTTCAACAATAGGACAAAGAGAGTTGAGAAGATTGCATTGACATAGTAGTGGATGAAGTAATACCACAATCCGTGTCTTCCAAAGGAAACATGAACTCAGATGGAGAAGAAAGTTCAGCCACTAGATTCTCAAGCCAAGAATTATTTACCTCACAACGTCTAGACCAGGCATCATGTTAGCAGTAGGTTTGGTGTCCAAATTTCAATCCTGCCCCCGAGAAAGCCATTTCATTGCTGTAATTTTTTTTCAAATACTTGCAAGGCACAACAAACTATGGGTTGTGGTATACTAGGAGCAAAGAGTTTAAGTTAAATGCCTATATTGATGCTAGTTGGAAATACATTATCGATGAAAGGAAGAGTACCTATGGTGCATCATTATTTTTAGGAGATTGCTTATTATCTTGGGTCAACAAGAAACAAGACTCCATCTCTCTATTAACAACCGAAGCAGAGTGTATTGGCGCTGCCACTTGTTGCTCAAAAATTCTCTGGATGAAGCAGACTTTAAAGGACATTAAGGTAGAGTGGACTAATCCAATTCCAATAATGTATGACAACACTAGTGATATCAACATTTCTAAGAATCTTGTCATGCACTCAAAGACCAAACAAATTCCTATCAACTTTCATTTCTTAAGAGAACAAGTTGCTGCTAATATTGTTCAACTTGAATATGTGGCCACTAAAGAGCAACTTGCAGACATATTCACCAAGCCACTAACAAGATAAATCTTTTTGTATCTTTGAACAGATATGGTTTGTGAATCCTCCACCCAAGTGACTTAGTTACAATGAGTATTTTTAGCTACTCATCTTGTTGGATCAATTGAAAAGTAGACTACAGTGTTTTAGGCGGAGATTTTAGGAGCATATTTTGCCATTAATGTCAAAGGGGGAGAAGTATATTAACACCAAGGAGAAGAAAAAAGATGGAGAAACCATGCCTGGTTTCAGGGGGAGCTTGCTATGTTTCCATTAATGCCAAAGGGGGATATTGTTGGGAAGTTGGATTTGTCCAAATTGTTGGTAACATTCTGTATGTTGATAGTGTCTAGCTAGGCTAGTGGGAACAATACTCGGAGGCCCGGAAGCTCGAAATCCTGAAACTCTTTTAATAAGTGATAAGGGACAGTCTCGAGTCGAGCTAGTGTGAACAATACCTGGAAGCCTGGAAGGCCAAAAATTTATTAAATAAGTGATATGGGACAGCAGGGAGTTGAGCTTACAGGGAACAACAATTGACGGATTGTCAATCAATAGATAATGTAACAGGGATAACCTGAATGAAATTGGAATTAAGAGGTGGGAATTATCAGTAGGGCACAAAAGTGAGCTAGGCTAGAATCCCTCAAACTTGTAAGTCCTAAGGAATTATATTAAAAAATACTAGGGCATTTGGGCATTAGAGATCCGATTCGGTAAGGGTAGACGTCTAATGGCTAAAGCACCAACACACGGTTATAACGACGATAAAGAACAAGGGGAATAAAAGGTTATAAGGGAAATTTAAACCCCTCAGGTCAACAAAGAAGTCTAGCACCTAGAGGCCTAGCCAAAGTGTTAAATTTTAGGCATGTTCTATGCTTAGAGCAATTTATTTCAATTTTCATGGTTAGCTCAATATCTTTTCTAGATTGGCAATCACATCAACATTAAAGTAAATTGCATATAGAACATAAACATAAATCACAAAATACAAGCCAAGACAAGAGGACACAAGGTGTGGCGCTAGCTAGGGACAAACCCCAATGTGGGGAAACCCTTGAGCAATTCTTCTTATATGTTCTTCAATAGTTCAACAGAGAGAGAGAGATAGTATGTTTACAATAGAAGTCAACACTTTGAGTTATCTAGGTAAGAGCATAGATCATCTCTAAGAAGATGATACATGAGATCAGTTGAAGACCTTCTGCTTCAACTGATTCTCCAAGGTGACTCCTTCACCTATTGTTGTGCTGCATTTAGTCATCATGTTGCACCTCACCGTGCTGCACCATGCTGCACCCATCATCACTATGCTACATCTCATCATGCTTCATTAATCATGACTGTACCCATCACTGCACTGCATTATGTGCCATTGTTGCACCATGTTGCCATGCTGACCTATGCGCTAGCTGCACCTTGCTTGTTTGTTGTCCCTAACATGCTTGTTGTCCTTTGCATACTCGCTATTGCATGCTAGCTGTCCCTTGCATGCTAGCTGTAATATTGCATGCTTGGTGTATTGGCTACTAAGTACCATACAACTGTCCCAATGTTAGTTAGTTGTCCCTTGCATGCTTCTCTCCTTTGAAGACAGATGCTCTGGCTGTTCCAGCAATTTTGGCTGTTCCTGGCAGTTCCGGAAATTCCGACTATTCCCGGGAATTCTGGATTTTCCCGGCAGTTCTGGCTTCTACCCTCTGCATCATCTTTCTCAGCTGTTCTGGCAGTTCCAACAATTCTGGCTATTCTCGGTATTTTCGACAGTTCCAGCTTTTCTCGGCAATTTTAGCTATTCCTGGAAGTTCCAGCAATTCCGACTATTCTAGCTATTCTGGCTATTCCTGGAAGTTCTGGCAATTTCGGCTATTCTGGCTATTCCTAGCAGTTCTAACAATTTCGGCGATTTCGGCTTTTCCCGACAGTTCCAGCAGTTCTATCTTCTACCCTCTGTGTCAGCTTTCCTAGCTGTTCTGGTAGTTCTAGCGATTTCGGCTATTCCTGGCAGTTCCAGCTTTTCCTAGTAATTCCCGGTAGTTCCAACAGTTCCAGCAATTCCAGCTATTCCTGACAGTTCTAACAATTCTAGCTATTCTAGCTATTCTGATAGTTTTGGCAATTCCAGAAATTTTGGCTTTTCCTAGTAGGTCCAACAGTTCTTGGCAATTTTGGCTTTTCCTGGTAGTTTCGGCAGTTCCCGGTAGTTTTGGCTTTTCTCGACAGTTTCGACAGTTCTGTCTTTTCCCGGCAATTCCAACAGTTCTGGCTTCTGCCCTATGGATTAGGGTAGCATTATCCCTTAGGATCTCTCCTCCTACTAAAACCCAAAGACAAGTAGAGAGGAAGAGATCCCAAGTGTGTTGAAATGACTTGAAGGCCACCTCTATTTATACTAAAATCTTGAGCACAAGTAGGGTTTATTTGGTTGTTGGCCGACCTTGACGAATTGTCCCATAACATAAATAAATTCATATCTCCATGAATACTTATCCGAATCGGATAATCTTTAGATCAATCCTACACCTCTCGATGAGAGGGATCCAAGAAAAGTATCAGCTTCCATTAATAAGATGACCCACATGGAGTTTGGCCCTAGTTTCCAATTTTAACACGAAGGCCACAACACCTCATCCAATGGTGGAGAATAGGTAAAGGAGTCAAGGGAAAGGTGCTAAGGCAATGCCAGTGGTGCACACAAGTGGGCTAAGTCGGAAGCCTACAAGCCTGTAGATCTTAAGGAGTGTTACTAAAAAGGACCCTGGCATCCAAGCCTCTAACTCTATAATGGCATATGTATATTAACTGGGGCCCAATGAATGTTTAAGTAACAATTTTGTGTATTTTAGTGACCGAGCGCTGTGTACCAGGCTATATGTTAGGCCCCTATACTACTAGTGTAACCCCTTATTGTTATTAGTACAACCCACTTATTATATTGATGTACCCTTGTAGTGCCCATATTGTTACTATTGTGCCCCATAAAAGCCCACTATTGTTATTATTGTGCCCTTACATTATTATTGTTATGCAAGCTCTGATTATATTATGACCCCTTAGACTCCTATATATAGAAAGGGGTCTTTTCATTTGTATCATCCAAGAATTGTTCATTTATGTAATGTAAAGGAGGTTGCCCCCTCGAAGAGGCTGAATTCTAAGTCGTTGATCTATCTTTTCTATCTTTTCTTGAGCTGGTTTCATACCATTTGGTATCAGAGCTTTGGATTCTAGGGTTTCGCTGCTCCAAACAGGTCATCGTGGAATTTTTGCTATAACTTTTTTTTGCGACGTTTCAGACATTGAAAAAAAACCCATTGAGAAGACATCACGCTAAATCTCGGGTCCTAATTTCAAAACTTTTCGCACTATATTTACGGAGAAATGATCTGAGGAAGTTGGTACTTTTGTAGATTCCTGAATTACATTCCAAACAGGTGACCTGGGGAAAATCGTCATAACTTTATCTCTGAGCATCGGATTGAAATCTCATAAGAAGGTACAGCAAGAGGATGGACTGTAGTTTCGTGTATATATTTTTTAGAGCCAAAGGTCGAAACAATGACACGTGGCACTTCATACAAGTTCACTCTTCTGGAAAGGTCTATAATCAGGTCATCTTGGGAGATTGTGCATACCTCTTTATTGGAGAATCCAATTTGGATCAAACTGGTGGCATTGTAAAGAGAACACAGAGGGCTACTATATGTTGCAATTTCAGAACTTAAAGATCTGAAGGTACAAAGTTACAGTCGTTTCAAGATTGAGCTCATAAAATCAAGAAAAAGCAAGATGAGGAAGTTTGATGGCAAGGATCTGGTAAATTGGATACTTCAGATGGAGCAATATTTTGATCTATATGGTGTACCACTGTTACAAAAGGTATGTATTGCATCTTCATATTT